>JAVJIX010000200.1:847500-870000 GCA_036785185.1 Paratrypauchen microcephalus
TTTAGTCCTGGTTTAGTTCTAGTATAGTCCTAGTTTAGTCCTGGTTCAGTCCTGGTTCAGTCCTGGTTTAGTTCTAGTATAGTCCTAGTTTAGTCCTGGTTCAGTCCTGGTTCAGTCCTGGTTTAGTCCTAGTTTAGTCCTGGTTTAGTCCTGGTTCAGTCCTGCTTTAGTCGTAGTTTAGTCCTGGTTCAGTTCTGGTTTAGTCCTGGATTAGTCCTGGTTTAGTCCTGGTGTAGTTCTGGTGTAGTCCTGGTGTAGTCCTGGTTCAGTTCTGGTTCAGTCCTGGTGTAGTTCTGGTTCAGTCCTGGTTCAGTCTTGGTTTAGTCCTAGTTTAGTCCTGGTTTAGTCCTGGTTCAGTCCTGGTTTAGTCCTAGTTTAGTCCTGGTTTAGTCCTTGGTTAGTCCTGGTTCAGTCCTGGTTTAGTCCTGGTTTAGTCCTGGTTTAGTCCTGGTTTAGTCCTGGTTCAGTCTTGGTTTAGTCCTGGTGTAGTTCTGGTTCAGTCCTGGTTTAGTCCTGGTTCAGTCCTGGTTTAGTCCTAGTTTAGTCCTAGTTTAGTCCTGGTTTAGTCCTAGTTTAGTCCTGGTTTAGTCCTGGTTCAGTCCTGGTTTAGTCCTAGTTTAGTCCTGGTTTAGTCCTGGTTTAGTCCTGGTTCAGTCCTGGTGTAGTTCTGGTTCAGTCCTGGTTTAGTCTTGGTTTAGTCCTAGTTTAGTCCTGGTTTAGTCCTTGGTTAGTCCTGGTTCAGTCCTGGTTTAGTCCTGGTTTAGTCCTGGTTTAGTTCTGGTTCAGTCCTGGTTTAGTCCTGGTTCAGTCCTGGTTTAGTCCTGATTTAGTCCTGGTTCAGTCCTGGTTTAGTCTTAGTTTAGTACTGGTTTAGTCCTGGTTTAGTCCTGGTTCAGTCTTGGTTTAGTCCTGGTTTAGTCCTGGTTCAGTCCTGGTTCAGTCCTGGTTTAGTCCTGATTTAGTCCTGGTTCAGTCCTGGTTTAGTCCTAGTTTAGTCCTGGTTCAGTCCTGGTTTAGTCTTAGTTTAGTACTGGTTTAGTCCTGGTTTAGTCCTGGTTCAGTCTTGGTTTAGTCCTGGTTTAGTCCTGGTTCAGTCCTGGTTTAGTCCTAGTTTAGTCCTGGTTCAGTCCTGGTTTAGTCTTAGTTTAGTCCTGGTTCAGTCCTGGTTTAGTCCTAGTTTAGTCCTGGTTCAGTCCTGGTTTAGTCTTAGTTTAGTCCTGGTTTAGTCCTGGTTTAGTCTTAGTTTAGTCCTGGTTCAGTCCTGGTTTAGTCCTGGTTTAATCTTAGTTTAGTCCTGGTTCAGTTCTGGTTTAGTCCTGGATTAGTCCTGGTTTAGTCCTGGTGTAGTTCTGGTGTAGTCCTGGTGTAGTCCTGGTTCAGTTCTGGTTCAGTCCTGGTGTAGTTCTGGTTCAGTCCTGGTTCAGTCTTGGTTTAGTCCTAGTTTAGTCCTGGTTTAGTCCTGGTTCAGTCCTGGTTTAGTCCTAGTTTAGTCCTGGTTTAGTCCTTGGTTAGTCCTGGTTCAGTCCTGGTTTAGTCCTGGTTTAGTCCTGGTTTAGTCCTGGTTTAGTCCTGGTTCAGTCTTGGTTTAGTCCTGGTGTAGTTCTGGTTCAGTCCTGGTTTAGTCCTGGTTCAGTCCTGGTTTAGTCCTAGTTTAGTCCTAGTTTAGTCCTGGTTTAGTCCTAGTTTAGTCCTGGTTTAGTCCTGGTTCAGTCCTGGTTTAGTCCTAGTTTAGTCCTGGTTTAGTCCTGGTTTAGTCCTGGTTCAGTCCTGGTGTAGTTCTGGTTCAGTCCTGGTTTAGTCTTGGTTTAGTCCTAGTTTAGTCCTGGTTTAGTCCTTGGTTAGTCCTGGTTCAGTCCTGGTTTAGTCCTGGTTTAGTCCTGGTTTAGTCCTGGTTCAGTCCTGGTTCAGTCTTGGTTTAGTCCTGGTTTAGTCCTGGTTCAGTCTTGGTTTAGTCCTGGTTTAGTCCTGGTTCAGTCCTGGTTTAGTCTTAGTTTAGTACTGGTTTAGTCCTGGTTTAGTCCTGGTTTAGTCCTGGTTCAGTCCTGGTTTAGTCTTAGTTTAGTACTGGTTTAGTCCTGGTTTAGTCCTGGTTCAGTCTTGGTTTAGTCCTGGTTTAGTCCTGGACCAATCAGACGCCTTCTTTCCCCGAGGTTTGATTGACAGCGTTACTAAGAGCCCGTTCCCTGTGGTGTGGGCGTGGCCTTCAACAGCCTTGCTCCTGATTGGCTCATGACTGAAAGGTTTTTATTCCGCACTCTTTTCTTTAACGATGATTACCGATGTTTTGGTTTGTTTGTTTTGTTGTTTGTTTTCATGTTTGTCGTAGACGGCGGTGGGCGGAGACTCACTGGTCTTGGTCGAGGACGCAGAACGAGTGGAGGAAGGGGAAGTGGGCAGCGACGTTCTCGAAGTCCTGCTGAGAGATGAAGCCGTCCCTGTCCAGGTCGTAGCTCCTGAAGACCGACTGCACCACCTTACGGATGTGTTTGTTCACCAGGGACGGGTTTGGTTTGGAGACCAGACCCTGAGCCCAGTCCAGAGGAGCCAGGGGTCTGGAGGGGGAGGAGACAGGGGAGACGGGGGCGGAGACAAGGGGCGAGGGCTGGGGGGACGTCTTTAGGTGATTATTAAAACATTTTTCTTCATCTAAAGATGTTTAAAGTTCTCACCTGGGACTTCCGCGGCTCCCTCAGCAGAGACAGCTCATAGATCTCATCCTCCGAGTGACACAAGTCCAGAGACAGCTGCAGAGACCAGGGTTAGACCAGGACTAAACCAGGACTAAACCAGGACTAAACCAGGACTGAACCAGGACTAAACCAGGACTAAACCAGCACTAAACCAGGACTAAAACAGGACTAAACCAGGACTGAACCAGGACTGAACCAGGACTAAAGCAGGACTAAACCAGGACTAAACCAGGACTAAAACAGGACTAAACCAGGACTAAACCAGGACTAAAACAGGACTAAACCAGGACTAAACCAGGACTAAACCAGGACTAAACCAGGACTAAACCAGGACGAAACCAGGACTAATCCAGGACTAAAGCAGGACTAAACCAGGACTAAATCAGGACTAAACCAGGACTGAACCAGGACTAAACCAGGACTAAACCAGGACTAAACCAGGACTAAACCAGGACTAAACCAGGACTAAACCAGGACGAAACCAGGACTAATCCAGGACTAAAGCAGGACTAAACCAGGACTAAACCAGGACTGAACCAGGACTAAACCAGGACTAAACCAGCACTAAACCAGGACTAAAACAGGACTAAACCAGGACTGAACCAGGACTGAACCAGGACTAAATCAGGACTAAACCAGGACTAAACCAGGACTAAAACAGGACTAAACCAGGACTAAACCAGGACTAAACCAGGTCTAAACCAGGTCTAAACCAGGAATAAACCAGGACTAAAACAGGACTAAACCAGGACTAAACCAGGACTAAAACAGGACTAAACCAGGACTGAACCAGGACTAAACCAGGACTAAACCAGGACTAAACCAGGACTAAACCAGGTCTAAACCAGAACTAAACCAGGACTAAAGCAGGACTAAACCAGGACTAAACCAGCACTAAACCAGGACTAAAACAGGACTAAACCAGGACTGAACCAGGACTGAACCAGGACTAAATCAGGACTAAACCAGGACTAAACCAGGACTAAACCAGGACTAAAACAGGACTAAACCAGGACTAAACCAGGTCTAAACCAGGACTGAACCAGGACTGAACCAGGACTAAATCAGGACTAAACCAGGACTAAACCAGGACTAAACCAGGACTAAAACAGGACTGAACCAGGACTAAATCAGGACTAAACCAGGACTAAACCAGGACTAAACCAGGACTAAAACAGGACTAAACCAGCACTAAACCAGGACTAAAACAGGACTAAACCAGGACTGAACCAGGACTGAACCAGGACTAAATCAGGACTAAAACAGGACTAAACCAGGACTAAACCAGGACTAAAACAGGACTAAACCAGGACTAAAACAGGACTAAACCAGGACTGAACCAGGACTAAACCAGGACTAAACCAGGACTAAACCAGGACTAAACCAGGTCTAAACCAGAACTAAACCAGGACTAAAGCAGGACTAAACCAGGACTAAACCAGCACTAAACCAGGACTAAAACAGGACTAAACCAGGACTAAACCAGGACTGAACCAGGACTGAACCAGGACTGAACCAGGACTAAACCAGGACTAAATCAGGACTAAATCAGGACTAAATCAGGACTGAACCAGGACTAAACCAGGACTAAACCAGCACTAAACCAGGACTAAAACAGGACTAAACCAGGACTGAACCAGGACTAAACCAGGACTAAACCAGGACTAAAACAGGACTAAACCAGGACTAAACCAGGACTGAACCAGCACTAAAACGGGACTAAACCAGGACTAAACCAGCACTAAACCAGGACTAAAACAGGACTAAACCAGGACTGAACCAGGACTAAACCAGGACTGAACCAGGACTGAACCAGGACTAAACCAGGACTAAACCGGGACTAAACCGGGACTAAAACGGGACTAAACCAGGACTAAACCAGGACTAAACCAGGACTAAACCAGCACTAAACCAGGACTAAAACAGGACTAAACCAGGACTGAACCAGGACTGAACCAGGACTAAATCAGGACTAAACCAGGACTAAACCAGGACTAAACCAGGACTAAAACAGGACTAAACCAGGACTAAACCAGGTCTAAACCAGGTCTAAACCAGGAATAAACCAGGACTAAAACAGGACTAAACCAGGACTAAACCAGGACTAAAACAGGACTAAACCAGGACTAAAACAGGACTAAACCAGGACTGAACCAGGACTAAACCAGGACTAAACCAGGACTAAACCAGGACTAAACCAGGTCTAAACCAGAACTAAACCAGGACTAAAGCAGGACTAAACCAGGACTAAACCAGCACTAAACCAGGACTAAAACAGGACTAAACCAGGACTGAACCAGGACTGAACCAGGACTAAATCAGGACTAAACCAGGACTAAACCAGGACTAAACCAGGACTAAAACAGGACTAAACCAGGACTAAACCAGGTCTAAACCAGGTCTAAACCAGGAATAAACCAGGACTAAAACAGGACTAAACCAGGACTAAACCAGGACTAAACCAGGACTGAACCAGGACTAAACCAGGACTAAACCAGGACTAAACCAGGTCTAAACCAGAACTAAACCAGGACTAAAGCAGGACTAAACCAGGACTAAAACAGGACTAAACCGGGACTAAACCGGGACTAAACCAGGACTAAACCAGGACTAAAACAGGACTAAACTGGGACTAAACCAGGACTAAACCAGGACTAAAGCAGGACTAAACCAGGACTGAACCAGGACTAAACCAGGACTAAACCAGGACTGAACCAGGACTAAACCAGGACTACACCAGGACTAAACCAGGACTGAACCAGGCCTAAACCAGGACTAAACCAGGACTGAACCAGGACTAAACCAGGACTGCACCAGGACTGAACCAGGCCTAAACCAGGACTAAACCAGGACTGAACCACGACTGAACCAGGCCTAAACCAGGACTAAACCAGGACTAAACCAGGACTAAACCAGGACTAAACCAGGACTAAACCAGGTCTAAACCAGAACTAAACCAGGACTAAAGCAGGACTAAACCAGGACTAAAACAGGACTAAACCGGGACTAAACCGGGACTAAACCGGGACTAAACCAGGACTAAACCAGGACTAAAACAGGACTAAACCGGGACTAAACCAGGACTAAACCAGGACTAAAGCAGGACTAAACCAGGACTGAACCAGGACTAAACCAGGACTAAACCAGGACTGAACCAGGACTAAACCAGGACTACACCAGGACTGAACCAGGACTGAACCAGGCCTAAACCAGGACTAAACCAGGACTGAACCAGGACTAAACCAGGACTGAACCACAACTGAACCAGGCCTAAACCAGGACTAAACCAGGACTAAACCAGGACTAAACCAGGACTAAACTAGGATTAAACCAGGACTGAACCAGGCCTGAACCAGGACTAAAGTGGTCCCGGGTCTGACCGTGAGCAGGTGCAGCAGGTCCGGGTCGGTCTCCAGTCCTGGCGTGGAGCTCTGAAGCATCATGAGTTCGTTGAAGGTCACGTACAGGTGCTGCATCTTCCCCAGGTGGATCATGTGACCCTCCTCCGTCCAATCAGGCAGCAGCACGTGAACGGCGATCAGGTCCTTCAGGTGCACACCCAGAATCGGGATCTTCGGACCGCGGCATTCCGAGAAGGACTTCCTGTACGCGCCGTAGTTATTCCGAGAGGAGACGAGCTCAGTGAGATCGGACCAGGTCTGAGAGAAGACCAGAGTTAGACCAGGTTTAGTCCTGGTTCAGTCCTGGTTCAGTCCTGGTTTAGTCCTGGTTCAGTCCTGGTTCAGTCCTGGTTTAGTCCTGGTTCAGTCCTGGTTCAGTCCTGGTTCAGTCCTGGTTCAGTCCTGGTTTAGTCCTGGTTCAGTCCTGGTTAAGTCCTGGTTCAGTCCTGGTTTAGTCCTGGTTTAGTCCTGGTTAAGTCCTGGTTCAGTCCTGGTTCAGTCCTGGTTTAGTCCTGGTTCAGTCCTGGTTCAGTCCTGGTTCAGTCTTGGTTTAGTCCTGGTTTAGTCCTGGTTTAGTCCTGGTTCAGTCCTGGTTCAGTCCTGGTTTAGTCCTGGTTTAGTCCTGGTTAAGTCCTGGTTCAGTCCTGGTTTAGTCCTGGTTTAGTCCTGGTTTAGTCCTGCTTTAGTCCTGGTTCAGTCCTGGTTCAGTCCTTGTTTAGTCCTGGTTTAGTCCTGGTTTAGTCCTGGTTAAGTCCTGGTTCAGTCCTGGTTCAGTCCTGGTTTAGTCCTGGTTTAGTCCTGGTTCAGTCCTGGTTCAGTCCTTGTTTAGTCCTGGTTTAGTCCTGGTTCAGTCCTGGTTCAGGCCTGGTTCAGTCCTGGTTTAGTCCTGGTTCAGTCCTGGTTCAGGCCTGGTTTAGTCCTGCTTTAGTCCTGGTTCAGTCCTGGTTCAGTCCTTGTTTAGTCCTGGTTTAGTCCTGGTTTAGTCCTGGTTTAGTCCTGGTTCAGTCCTGGTTCAGGCCTGGTTCAGTCCTGGTTCAGTCCTGGTTTAGTCCTGGTTTAGTCCTGGTTCAGTCCTGGTTCAGTCCTGGTTTAGTCCTGGTTCAGTCCTGGTTCAGTCTTGGTTTAGTCCTGGTTTAGTCCTGGTTCAGTCCTGGTTCAGTCCTGGTTCAGTCCAGGTTTAGTCCTGGTTCAGTCCTGGTTCAGTCCTTGTTTAGTCCTGGTTTAGTCCTGGTTCAGTCTTGGTTTAGTCCTGGTTTAGTCCTGGTTCAGTCCTGGTTCAGTCCTGGTTCAGTCCAGGTTTAGTCCTGGTTCAGTCCTGGTTCAGTCCTGGTTCCTGGTCTGACCTTGAGGACCTCTGGGGGCAGGTAGGAGTGCGTCTCTCTCAGCCTGCAGATGGCGCTGTGGCTGAGGCCTCCCACCACGGCCATCAGACAGTTAAAGTTCTGAAGAAACAGCAACTTCTGCAAAACAAACAAGTGTGACGTCTGACCACTCCTCTGACCGCTCCTCTGACCACTCCCCTGACCACTCCCCTGACCTCTCCCCTGACCTCTCCCCCGTGTGCTGTCCGCTGACCTCTCCCCTGTGTGCTGACCACTGACCTCTCCTCTGACCTCTCCCCTGTGTGCTGACCACTGACCTCTCCTCTGACCTCTCCCCTGTGTGCTGACCACTGACCTCTCCTCTTACCACTCCTCTGACCTCTCCTCTGACCACTCCTCTGACCTCTCCTCTGACCTCTCCCCTGACCTCTCCCCGTGTGCTGTCCGCTGACCTCTCCCCTGTGTGCTGACCGCTGACCTCTCCTCTGACCACTCCCCTGACCTCTCCCCCGTGTGCTGACCGCTGACCTCTCCCCTGTGTGCTGACCACTGACCTCTCCTCTGACCACTCCTCTGACTACTCCTCTGACCACTCCTCTGACCTCTCCTCTGACCTCTCCCCCGTGTGCTGACCGCTGACCTCTCCTCTGACCTTTCCTCTGACCTCTCCCCCGTGTGCTGACCGCTGACCTCTCCTCTGACCTCTCCCCCATGTGCTGACCGCTGGCCTCTCACCTGGGCGACGTGGATGAACTTGGCGATGACGGCGGCTCGGCTCTGGGCGGTCAGTTTGCTCAGGACCATGAGCTGGACCCAGTGGGACAAACCGTTGAACAGGACGATGGAACGTTCCAGGGTCGGGTTCTGCTCCAGGTGCCCCCGGACCACATAACTCTGATAATCCACAAACTACAGACCCATACACACAGAGACATACACACAGACCCGTACACACAGACCCGTACACACAGACCCGTACACACAGAGACATACACACAGACCCGTACACACAGAGACATACACACAGACCCATACACACAGAGACATACACACAGACCCGTACACACAGACCCGTACACACAGACCCGTACACACAGAGACATACACACAGACCCGTACACACAGACCCGTACACACAGACCCGTACACACAGACCCGTACACACAGAGACATACACACAGACCCGTACACACAGACCCGTACACACAGACCCGTACACACAGAGACATACACACAGACCCGTACACACAGAGACATACACACAGACCCGTACACACAGAGACATACACACAGACCCGTACACACAGAGACATACACACAGACCCGTACACATAGACCCGTACACACAGAGACATGCGCACAGACCCGTACACACAGGCCCGTACACACAGAGACATACACACAGACCCGTACACACAGAGACATACACACAGACCCGTACACACAGAGACATACACACAGACCCGTACACACAGAGACATACACAAAGAGACGTACACACAGAGACATACACACAGAGACATACACACAGACCCGTACACACAGAGACGTACACACAGAGACATACACACAGAGACATACACACAGACCCGTACACACAGAGACATACACACAGAGACACATCAGAAACATCAGAAACATCACAAACGTCACAAACGTCTCAAGTAAAACTCTAAACCAGTGGGACACATCTCCTCCAGGAGGTTCTGGACCTAAAGCTCAGAGTAGAGCTGCTGCTCCAGAGTCATGGTGGAGTTTGTGAGCTGCACGGTGTCCTTCTGCTCCTTTAGTCCTGCTACAGTCCGAGTGTAGGTCTAGACTTGGTATAGTCCTGGTCTAATCCTGGTTTAGCCCTGGTTTAGTTCTGGTGTTAGTCCAGGTCTAGTCCTGGTCTTAGTTCTAGTCCTGGTCTAGTCCTGGTCTTAGTTCTAGTCCTGGTCCAGGTCTTGGTCATGGTCCTCACAGAGATCCGGCGCAGAGCTTTGAGTTCGATGAAGGTCAGATGTTCTGCGAGCTCTGAGGGCTCCAGGTGATCGAAGAGCAGAGACGCCTTGCCCTTCTTCACACTCCTCCTCCTCTGGGTCACCCTCCTCATCCAATCAAACGACGGGCTGTGGGGAGGGGGCGGGGACACGTACTCAGTGCTGTCCAGTATTGGTCCAGAGAAAGTGGGACTAAACACCTAACTCCGCCCACAACCACCACCACAACCATGTTTGAAATAGAACTGGGCGGGGCCTGGAGGACTCAAGGGGAGAGGGGCGGGGCCTAGAGGACTAAAGGGGAGAGGGGCGGGGCCTGCAGTGTGAGTGTGACGTCACCACAGCGTTCAGCTCCAAATGAAGCTCATCGAGGCCAGCAGTTCTAGCGTCAAATCTGGAATTCTGACCACGAGCATCACAACAACCAAAGAGCCAACCCCCCCATGGAAGCACCAGCTGGAGGTTACTCACATGGAGGAGATGTCCAGAAGAGCGCTCTGCTGCTCTGACCCCAGTCTCTGAGTCCAGTCCCTGAACTCATCCATGATCCGGATCAGACCCAGGTCCAAGCTGAACTCAGCCGGAAAAGTCTGGATCCAGAACCTCCAAAGACCAGAAAGATATGGTGTTATTCAAACAGACCAATCACAGAAGATCAGAAGAACAATCAGGAGAACCATCAGAAGAACAATCAGAAGAACAATCAGAAGAACAATCAGGAGAACCATCAGGAGAATCATCAGAAGAACAATCAGAAGAACCATCAGGAGAACAATCAGAAGAACCATCAGGAGAACAATCAGAAGAACCATCAGGAGAACAATCAGAAGAACCATCAGGAGAACAATCAGGAGAACCATCAGGAGAATCATCAGGAGAACCATCAGAAGAACAATCAGAAGAACAATCAGAAGAACCATCAGGAGAATCATCAGGAGAACTATCAGAAGAACAATCAGAAGAACAATCAGGAGAACCATCAGGAGAATCATCAGGAGAACCATCAGAAGAACAACCAGAAGAACAATCAGAAGAACAATCAGAAGAACAATCAGGAGAACTATCAGGAGAACCATCAGGAGAACCATCAGAAGAACAATCAGGAGAACAATCAGGAGAACTATCAGGAGAACCATCAGGAGAACCATCAGGAGAACTATCAGAAGAACAATCAGGAGAACAATCAGGAGAACTATCAGGAGAACCATCAGGAGAACCATCAGGAGAACTATCAGAAGAACTATCAGAAGAACCATCAGGAGAACAATCAGGAGAACAATCAAGAGAACAATCAGAAGAACAATCAGGAGACCTATCAGAAGAACAATCAGGAGAACTATCAGGAGAACTATCAGAAGAACAATCAGGAGACCAATCAGGAGAACTATCAGGAGAACCATCAGGAGAACCATCAGGAGAACTATCAGGAGAACCATCAGGAGAACCATCAGGAGAACTATCAGAAGAACAATCAGGAGAACAATCAGGAGAACTATCAGGAGAACCATCAGGAGAACCATCAGGAGAACTATCAGAAGAACTATCAGAAGAACCATCAGGAGAACAATCAGGAGAACAATCAAGAGAACAATCAGAAGAACAATCAGGAGACCTATCAGAAGAACAATCAGGAGAACTATCAGGAGAACTATCAGAAGAACAATCAGGAGAACTATCAGGAGAACTATCAGGAGAACCATCAGGAGAACTATCAGGAGAACCATCAGGAGAACCAAGCTCCTCCTGATCTGCTCAGGGCAGGTCTGATGTGGTTCTCACCTCATGAAGAAGCAGATCTTCAGACGAGTCTCCTCACAGTCTTCTCCCTTAGAGCTCCGGAATGTGGAACCAACGTCAAAGAACTAGAACCACATACCAGGAGGAGGAGGAGTATACAAAAGAACAGTAATAGTACTAACAGTAGTAGTACTAACAGTAGTAGTACTAACAGTAGTAGTACTAACAGTAGTAGTACTAACAGTAGTAGTACTATTACTCGCAGTCAAAGTATTTGAAGGATATAAAGAGAGTAGTTTCTGAGCCAGCTCTGTGGAGGAGATGTACCATCGATGCATCAGGAGAAAAACACGAGGCAGAACATGAGCTCCAACATCTCCACTGTCATCTGGAAATACACACAAATACAACACAAATACACACAAATACAACACAAATATACACAAATACACACAAATATACACAAATACAACACAAATACAACACAAATATACACAAATATACACAAATATACACAAATATACACAAATACAACACAAATACAACACACAAATACAACACAAATACAACACACATAAATACACACAAATACAACACGCATAAATACACACAAATACAACACAAATACACACAAATACAACACAAATACACACGAATACAACACAAATACACACGAATACAACACAAATACACACGAATACAACACAAATACACACGAATACAACACAAATACAACACAAATACAACACAAATACACACAAATATACACAAATACAACACAAATACACACAAATACACACAAATATACACAAATACAACACAAATACAACACAAATATACACAAATATACACAAATATACACAAATATACACAAATACAACACAAATACAACACACAAATACAACACAAATACAACACACATAAATACACACAAATACAACACAAATACACACAAATACAACACAAATACACACAAATATACACAAATACAACACAAATATACACAAATACAACACAAATACACACAAATACAACACTAATATACACAAATACAACACAAATACACACAAATACAACACAAACAAATACACACACAAATACACACACATACACACACACACAGGAATATACATATAACATATAAGAATAGAAGGTATATAAATATACAGTATGACATGTGGGTGTGGCCAGTGGGTGTGGTCTGTAGGTGTGGTCTGTAGGTGTGGTCTGTGGGTGTGGTCTGTGGGTGTGGCCTGTAGATGGGTGTGGTCTGTAGGTGTGGTCTGTAGGTGTGGCCTGTGGGTGTGGCCGGTGGGTGTGGCCTGTGGGTGTGGCCTGTAGATGGGTGCGGTCTGTAGGTGTGGTCTGTGGATGTGGTCTGTGGGTGTGGTCTGTGGGTGTGGCCTGTAGATGGGTGCGGTCTGTGGGTGTGGTCTGTGGGTGTGGCCTGTAGATGGGTGCGGTCTGTAGGTGTGGTCTGTAGGTGTGGCCGGTGGGTGTGGCCGGTGGGTGTGGCCTGTGGGTGTGGCCGGTGGGTGTGGCCTGTAGATGGGTGTGGTCTGTAGGTGTGGTCTGTGGGTGTGGCCTGTAGGTGCGGTGTGTAATCTTTAGGTGGGCGGAGTCTGACCAAAGCAGTGGACGCTCTGCTGCAGCAGCTCGTCCAGAGTCGCCGCCTTCCTCAGACCCCACAGTCCCATCATGCACCTGTGCAGGGAGTGAAACGGGACACTTCCTGTTTACAGCTCTGCACCAATCAGAGGCTCGACCAATCAGAGCTCCCTACACAGAGACACAGAGAATAGGATGAACTTTGTACTGTTACATCAATATTTAGAAATAATTTTAAGTTTAGTCCTGGTTCAGTCCCTGGTTTAGTCCTGGTTTAGTCCTGGTTTAGTCCCTGTAGCGGGGGTTTGTGAGGTTGTGGGACTTTCATGAATTAAACCTTTGTTCTCTGGTCGTTGTCGTTTGTTTCCATGACGACAGAACATTAGCCCCAGCGCTAATGACAGCCTCAGAACACCAGAGCCGCCTCACAAACAGGTGAGACAGGTGGGACGGGTGAGACAGGTGGGACGGGTGAGACAGGTGGGACGGGTGGGACGGGTGAGACAGGTGGGACGGGTGGGACATGTGGGACAGGTGGGGCGGGTGAGACGGGTGGGACAGGTGAGACAGGTGGGACAGGTGGGATGGGTGAGACGGGTGGGACGGGTGAGACGGGTGGGACGGGTGAGACAGGTGAGACGGGTGGGACGGGTGAGACAGGTGGGACGGGTTGAGACAGGTGGGACGGGTGAGACAGGTGGGACAGGTGAGACAGGTGAGACAGGTGGGACAGGTGAGACAGGTGGGACGGGTGGGACAGGTGAGACAGGTGAGACGGGTGGGACAGGTGAGACAGGTGGGACAGTTGAGACAGGTGAGACAGGTGGGACAGGTGGGACAGTTGAGACAGGTGGGGCGGGTGGGACAGGTGGGACAGGTGAGACAGGTGGGATGGTGAGACAGGTGGGACAGGTGGGACAGGTGAGACAGGTGGGACAGGTGGGACAGGTGAGACAGGTGAGACGGGTGGGACAGGTGAGACAGGTGGGACAGGTGAGACAGGTGGGACAGGTGAGACAGGTGGGACAGGTGAGACGGGTGGGACGGGTGAGACAGGTGAGACAGGTGGGACAGGTGAGACGGGTGGGACAGGTGGGACAGGTGAGACAGGTGAGACGGGTGGGACAGGTGAGACAGGTGAGACGGGTGGGACAGGTGGGACAGGTGAGACAGGTGAGACAGGTGAGACGGGTGAGACAGGTGGGACAGGTGAGACGGGTGAGACAGGTGGGACAGGTGAGACAGGTGAGACGGGTGGGACAGGTGGGACAGGTGAGACGGGTGGGACAGGTGAGACGGGTGGGACAGGTGGGACGGGTGAGACAGGTGAGACAGGTGAGACGGGTGGGACAGGTGAGACAGGTGAGACGGGTGAGACAGGTGGGACAGGTGGGACAGGTGAGACGGGTGGGACAGGTGAGACGGGTGGGACAGGTAGTCTCTGGGCTGTTCACTGTAATGTCACATATTTAGATCAGATGTTCTTTTTGAAAATTCACACGTTTTATAAGTTTTCTTCCCTTTGCTCTCGGCTCTAGCTCCTCCCCCTTCAGAACCTCCTGATGAACCTCCTGATGAACCTCCTCATGAACCTCCTCATGAACCTCCCCATGAACTTCCTCATGAACCTCCTCATGAACCTCCTGATGAACCTCCTGATGAACCTCCTCATGAACCTCCTGATGAACCTCCTGATGAACCTCCTCATGAACCTCCTGATGAACCTCCTCATGAACCTCCTGATGAACCTCCTCATGAACCTCCTCATGAACCTCCTGATGAACCTCCTGATGAACCTCCTGATGAACCTCCTCATGAACCTCCTGATGAACCTCCTCATGAACCTCCTGATGAACCTCCTCATGAACTTCCTCATGAACCTCCTCATGAACCTCCTCATGAACCTCCTCATGAACCTCCTGATGAACCTCCTCATGAACTTCCTCATGAACCTCCTCATGAACCTCCTGATGAACCTCCTCATGAACTTCCTGATGAACCTCCTGATGAACCTCCTCATGAACCTCCTGATGAACCTCCTGATGAACCTCCTCATGAACCTCCTGATGGACCTCCTGATGAACCTCCTCATGAACCTCCTGATGAACCTCCTCATGAACCTCCTGATGAACCTCCTCATGAACCTCCTGATGAACCTCCTCATGAACCTCCTCATGAACCTCCTCATGAACCTCCTGCGTCAGGTTTGTCCAGGTTTGTGTTCAGTTTGTCTCAGGTTTTTGTAGATTTATGGAGAATTGTCGTGTGGAGCCTGTGGGCGGAGCCTCGTACAGACTCGTACTGTCCTGATTTAGTCCTCCTTTAGACTAAGCCAGAACTAAACCAGGACTGAACCAGGACTAAGCCAGGACCAAAGCAGGTCAGTATCAAACAGGAACATTCCAGATGCTTTTATCTGGAATGTTCCACAGTGTGGCATTAAATGCTTTGGTCTTGGTGGAGATATTGGTTGAAAACATTCTTACTGTGAGCAACTCGCCTCTCCACAGATCTAATCCGTAATTTAACCTTAATCTTTAACTTTAATCTCCAAGGAGATGGGTTAATGCAAAAACATCTCCATGGAGACGAGGAGCATGAGGCAGAAAACTTTAACCCGGGACTTACCTCATGAAGAAACAAGGCGATATTTTCTTCAACCGAGTCCAGGTTCTGGTCCAGGTCTGGTCTCTGGTCTGGTCTTGGTCTTGGTCTCGGTCTCTGGTCTCGGTCTCTGGTCTCGGTCTCTGGTCTCGGTCTCTGGTCTCGGTCTCTGGTCTCGGTCTCTGGTCTCGGTCTCTGGTCTCGGTCTCTGGTCTGTGGTCTCTGGTCTGGTCCGGTCTTGGTCCAGGTCTGGTCCAGCCTTTGTCCCTCAGACACTTCCTCTCATTCTCTGTGAGGTTCTTCCTGTGAGTGTTTCCCTCAGGCTAAAAATAAACCACAACAACGTCAGGAAGACCGGACTAAACCAGGACTAAACCAGGACTAAACCAGGACTAAACCAGGACTAAACCAGGACTAAACCAGGACTAAACCATGACTAAACCATGACTAAACCAGGATTAAACCAGGATTAAACCAGGACCGAACCAGGACTAAACCAGGATTAAGCCAGGACCGAACCAGGACTCGTGACCTCAGTATTTTCTGTTTTTTTTTTCCCACATTTCCGTCAGTGACGCACTTCTTTTGTTTTGTCTCGATTCTAAAAATGAATCTGACACGAGTCCAGAGACAAGTCCAGAGTTGAGTCCAGAGACGAGTCCAGAGTCCAGAGACGAGTCCAGAGACAAGTCCAGAGACGAGTCCAGAGACGAGTCCAGAGTCCAGAGACGAGTCCAGAGTCCAGAGACGAGTCCAGAGACGAGTCCAGAGACAAGTCCAGAGTTGAGTCCAGAGACGAGTCCAGAGTCCAGAGACGAGTCCAGAGACAAGTCCAGAGTTGAGTCCAGAGACGAGTCCAGAGTCCAGAGACGAGTCCAGAGACAAGTCCAGAGTTGAGTCCAGAGACGAGTCCAGAGTCCAGAGACGAGTCCAGAGACAAGTCCAGAGTTGAGTCCAGAGACGAGTCCAGAGTCCAGAGACGAGTCCAGAGTCCAGAGACGAGTCCGGAGACGAGTCCAGAGTCCAGAGACGAGTCCAGAGTCCAGAGACGAGTCCAGAGACGAGTCCAGAGTCCAGAGACGAGTCCAGAGTCGAGTCCAGAGTCGAGTCCAGAGTCCAGAGACGAGTCCAGAGACGAGTCCAGAGACAAGTCCAGAGACGAGTCCAGAGTCCAGAGACGAGTCCAGAGTCGAGTCCAGAGACAAGTCCAGAGACGAGTCCAGAGACGAGTCCAGAGACGAGTCCAGAGTCCAGAGACAAGTCCAGAGTTGAGTCCAGAGACGAGTCCAGAGTCCAGAGACGAGTCCAGAGTCCAGAGACGAGTCCAGAGTCCAGAGACGAGTCCAGAGACGAGTCCAGAGACAAGTCCAGAGACAAGTCCAGAGTCCAGAGACGAGTCCAGAGTCGAGTCCAGAGACAAGTCCAGAGACGAGTCCAGAGACGAGTCCAGAGACGAGTCCAGAGTCCAGAGACGAGTCCAGAGACGAGTCCAGAGACGAGTCCAGAGTCCAGAGACGAGTCCAGAGTCCAGAGACGAGTCCAGAGACAAGTCCAGAGACGAGTCCAGAGTCCAGAGACGAGTCCAGAGACGAGTCCAGAGACGAGTCCAGAGACGAGTCCAGAGACAAGTCCAGAGTCCAGAGACAAGTCCAGAGTTGAGTCCAGAGACGAGTCCAGAGTCCAGAGACAAGTCCAGAGACGAGTCCAGAGACGAGTCCAGAGACGAGTCCAGAGACGAGTCCAGAGTCCAGAGACGAGTCCAGAGACAAGTCCAGAGACGAGTCCAGAGACGAGTCCAGAGTCCAGAGACGAGTCCAGAGTCCAGAGACGAGTCCAGAGACAAGTCCAGAGACGAGTCCAGAGTCCAGAGACGAGTCCAGAGTCGAGTCCAGAGACGAGTCCAGAGTCCAGAGACGAGTCCAGAGTCGAGTCCAGAGACGAGTCCAGAGACGAGTCCAGAGACAAGTCCAGAGACGAGTCCAGAGACGAGTCCAGAGACGAGTCCAGAGTCCAGAGTCCAGAGACGAGTCCAGAGTCCAGAGACGAGTCCAGAGACAAGTCCAGAGACGAGTCCAGAGTCCAGAGACGAGTCCAGAGTCGAGTCCAGAGACGAGTCCAGAGTCCAGAGACGAGTCCAGAGTCGAGTCCAGAGACGAGTCCAGAGTCCAGAGACGAGTCCAGAGTCCAGAGACGAGTCCAGAGACAAGTCCAGAGACGAGTCCAGAGTCCAGAGACAAGTCCAGAGACGAGTCCAGAGACGAGTCCAGAGTCCAGAGACGAGTCCAGAGACGAGTCCAGAGACGAGTCCAGAGTCGAGTCCAGAGACGAGTCCAGAGTCCAGAGACGAGTCCAGAGACGAGTCCAGAGACAAGTCCAGAGTCCAGAGACAAGTCCAGAGTTGAGTCCAGAGACGAGTCCAGAGACGAGTCCAGAGACGAGTCCAGAGTCCAGAGACAAGTCCAGAGACGAGTCCAGAGACGAGTCCAGAGACGAGTCCAGAGACGAGTCCAGAGACAAGTCCAGAGACGAGTCCAGAGTCCAGAGACGAGTCCAGAGTCCAGAGACGAGTCCAGAGTCCAGAGACGAGTCCAGAGTCCAGAGACGAGTCCAGAGACAAGTCCAGAGACGAGTCCAGAGTCCAGAGACGAGTCCAGAGTCGAGTCCAGAGACGAGTCCAGAGTCCAGAGACGAGTCCAGAGTCCAGAGACGAGTCCAGAGTCCAGAGACGAGTCCAGAGACAAGTCCAGAGACGAGTCCAGAGTCCAGAGACGAGTCCAGAGTCGAGTCCAGAGACGAGTCCAGAGTCCAGAGACGAGTCCAGAGACGAGTCCAGAGACAAGTCCAGAGACAAGTCCAGAGACAAGTCCAGAGTCCAGAGACGAGTCCAGAGTCGAGTCCAGAGACGAGTCCAGAGACAAGTCCAGAGTCCAGAGACGAGTCCAGAGTCCAGAGATGAGTCCAGAGACGAGTCCAGAGTCCAGAGATGAGTCCAGAGACAAGTCCAGAGATAAGTCCAGAGTCCAGAGACGAGTCCAGAGTTGAGTCCAGAGACGAGTCCAGAGTCCAGAGACGAGTCCAGAGTCCAGAGACGAGTCCAGAGTCCAGAGACGAGTCCAGAGTCCAGAGACACCCTGAGGACCAGAGGGACGGGGGGGGGGGGTCCTTCCATCATTTCTCATCAGGTTCCTTAAGGTGGTAAAAGGAGAAATTCAATTTGTCAACTGAACAAAGTTTATTTGGTGGAAAACGTTTCGTCGCTCATCCGAGAGGCTTCGTCAGTTCTGGTCAGAGCGCTGATGGACACTGTTTATATCTCGCTGCAGGGAGGAGCTCACTACACTGAAATTATTCTGAAATTATCCCACCTCTTTGTTTTCAGTTTCTGTCTTTTGTTTTTCAGTTTCTCTCTGGCGTCTCGTTTAGCATACCCATTCAGTACCATAATGGGTGTTTTCACACCCTATTGTTTCCTTTGTTTTGATTTAGGCCGGCGTTTCTGAAAAACTACAGAGGATTTTCAGACAATATGAAATCCCAGTTTATTTCAAACTCACAAACACTTTAAGACAAAAACTCGTCCACCCAAAGGACAAAACACCGAGGCACAAACAAAGCAATGTGGTCTACACTGGTCCCTCGCTCTGTCGCGGTTCACTGTTCGCGGCCTCGCAGATTTTTTTTTTTTTTTAATAGTGTAACATTGTGTTCTGCGTCCTGATTGGCTAAGAGACTGTAGACCTTTGCCAATTGATAGATGGGGGACGCGGGGGGGGCCGGGACTAGACCAGGACTAAACCAGGACTGGACCAGGTCTAGACCTGGACTAAACTGGGACTAGACCAGGTCTAAACCACGATTAACTCACGCTGTGCGGCTCTTTGCTGGTTTCGTGCGGCTCTTGCGTTCGTTTGTGCGTGTTTGGTTTGTGGCTCGGGCTGAGAGGACGCGGTCCGGGCGCCGCGGTTCGATCTCGTGCTCGCAGCCCCGGTGTACGCGCGGCCTCACACCGGTCGTGCGGCTCTGTCACATATTTGACCACGATGAGGGGTGCACGTGTCGCGCACTTCTCCAAGGGGTTGGTGCGCATCACGTCCCGGGACGTGGCAGTACCGTTGGATGAGCGCGGTGCTTCTTGCGGATCCAGTGACTCATGTCTCCGCTCCCCCTGCACTCCCGACGGAGCCCCCGCGCTTCAATATTAATACATTTTGTTGAAAATCTACGAAAGTTTGAGTGTTTAAACGAGAGAGAAATGTGAGAAAAGGTTAATTCCAGTCTGAGAAAAGTGTATAATGTGTGTGGTGAGGCGTTTACAGCCTTAAAACATGTAGAATAATTGTAAAATATAAAGTTCTCCTACTTCGCAGATTTCACTCATTACGGGTTATTTCTGGAACATAACCCCGCGATAAACGAGGGACACTGTACTCAGTGTAGTGAAGACTGCAGTGAGCGCTACACTGGAGAAACAAAACAGACACTTCACAAGAGGATGGACCAACACAGACGGGCGTGCCAGAGTGGACCTCAGTCTGCCGTACATCTCCACCTAAAAGGACCTCAGTCTGCCGTACACCTCCACCTAAAAGGACCTCAGTCTGCCGTACATCTCCACCTAAAAGGACCTCAGTCTGCCGTACATCTCCACCTAAAAGGACCTCAGTCTGCCGTACACCTCCACCTAAAAGGACCTCAGTCTGCCGTACACCTCCACCTAAAAGGACCTCAGTCTGCCGTACACCTCCACCTAAAAGGACCTCAGTCTGCCGTACACCTCCACCTAAAAGGACCTCAGTCTGCCGTACACCTCCACCTAAAAGGACCTCAGTCTGCCGTACATCTCCACCTGAAAGGACCTCAGTCTGCCGTACATCTCCACCTAAAAGGACCTCAGTCTGCCGTACACCTCCACCTAAAAGGACCTCAGTCTGCTATACACCTCCACCTAAAAGGACCTCAGTCTGCCGTACATCTCCACCTAAAAGGACCTCAGTCTGCCGTACACCTCTTGTACAGGGAAAAGAACTGGTTTGAGAGGAGGAGTTAAAGAGGCTATTTCTGGAGCACCAGGAGGTGGAGAAGGTCTGAAGGTGAAGGTGGAGCCCGTGGTGATCGGAGCACTCAGGGCTGTAACCCCCAAACTGGAGGAGGTTCCAGCAGATCCAGGAGAAACATCCAGTCCAGAAAGTCCACAGTCCAGAAAAGTGCAGAACAGCAAAGATACTGCAGAACTCTGACTAAACCAGGACTAAACCAGGACTAAACCAGGTCTAAACCAGGACTAAACCAGGACTAAACCAGGACTAAACCAGGACTAAACCAGGACTAAACCAGGACTAAACCAGGTCTAAACCAGGACTAAACCAGGACTAAACCAGGACTAAACCAGGACTAAACCAGGTCTAAACCAGGACTAAACCAGGACTAAACCAGGACTAAACCAGGACTAAACCAGGTCTAAACCAGGACTAAACCAGGACTAAACCAGGACTAAACCAGGTCTAAACCAGGACTAAACCAGGACTAAACCAGGACTAAACTAGGTCTAAACCAGGACTAAACCAGGACTAAACCAGGTCTAAACCAGGACTAAACCAGGTCTAAACCAGGTCTAAACCAGGACTAAACCAGGACTAAACCAGGACTAAACTAGGTCTAAACCAGGACTAAACCAGGACTAAACCAGGTCTAAACCAGGACTAAACCAGGTCTAAACCAGGACTAAACCAGGACTAAACCAGGACTAAACCAGGACTAAACTAGGTCTAAACCAGGACTAAACCAGGACTAAACCAGGTCTAAACCAGGACTAAACCAGGTCTAAACCAGGTCTAAACCAGGACTAAACCAGGACTAAACCAGGACTAAACCAGGTCTAAACCAGGACTAAACCAGGTCTAAACCAGGACTAAACCAGGACTAAACCAGGACTAAACCAGGACTAAACCAGGTCTAAACCAGGACTAAACCAGGTCTAAACCAGGTCTAAACCAGGTCTAAACCAGGTCTAAATCAGGACTAAACCAGGTCTAAACCAGGTCTAAACCAGGTCTAAACCAGGTCTAAACCAGGACTAAACCAGGACTAAACCAGGTCTTGACACAAACACACTCATTTGTTTTAAAGTTATATTTTTATTATAGAATCCCATATTCAGTGAAATAGAAAAGTATTTGATTTTTGTACAGATCAACGTGGAGCTTGGCTTCGGTCCAAAGACCGCCGCGTCCCGCCATAAGACAGGAAGTCAAAACTTCAAAATAAAAGACTTGCCTGTTTAAAGCTTAGTTTTTTCAAAGTGACTTTTTTAAAGAATTCATTGATTAAATACTGAAGAGATGTGAGAAATGAGAGAAACGTCCCGCAGTAGAGCTTTAACTCTGTTCTCATGTAGTTGTGTTTTGTTCATTCACGTTTTAGTCTCCCTCTTCACAGTTCACACTCTGCTACACCTTGTGACATCATCAGGTGGTCATCCAGAAGTGCTCCTCTGGGTTTTTAAAGTCCACTAAAGTTCAACTAAAACCAGTCGCCGCTTTGAATCCAACAGCAATTGTTTTGAACCTCATTTGAACGTCCAAAAAACAGCCTGAAGCAGAACTAAAACCTTGAAACGTCTGAAAAGAATAAAACGTGATTTGTTTAGAATTGTGTTTGGAAAAATCTGTGCTTTTATTTTGAAGTTTTAAAAATGACAGCTTTGGGTTGGATCACAATTACTTTGCAGATGCTTTTATTTTGAAGGCAGGATGCTAGCTGGAGTCAAAAGAACGACAAAGAAGCAACTTTATTCTGAAGGATCACTGCTAACCCAAAACAAGTGAAATATTAAAAAGCAGCATTTATTTTGAAGGCAGGGGGACATGGGCAGACAGGAAGTGGACGTTGTAGCTTTGGCTCATTTAAATATCCACAAACGAGAATCCCCCGAGACGCCGGGTTTTGTCCAAAAGGCTAAAATCTGATTCAAAACTATCAAAAAAAAAAAAAAAGATTTCAGTTTGTACAGAACGGCCCGAGGCGTTCAGCCGTCCAACAGTCCAACAGTGCAGGAAATACAAAAAACATTGAAAATATGTGAAAGTAAAACCGGTCTGAGGCTCACGCTGAGAGAAACAAACTTTTACTTTGTAGAACCTTAATGACCTTTAAAGTT
>JAVJIX010000200.1:880000-885000 GCA_036785185.1 Paratrypauchen microcephalus
CTGTGGCGCTGACGTCTGTAGTCATGAAGTCATTTGAGCGCCTGGTCTTGATCCACTTCAAGTCCTTCACCTCCCCCTTCCTGGACCCTGTGGGATCTCATATTTAATTTACAGGTGTACTTACATATGAAAACTGTGATCTGCATACTTATCTCTGTATACTTAGAACCTCCACCTGGTTCTTCTGTGTTTTAACCCTGTGTTCTGTGAACAGCTAAGTGTAACTCGATACCTACATAGACTATCCTGGGCTGTGTTGACATCACCTGCTCCCTATCCATCAATATTTTGGCTGACTATTGGGAAAACTGGTCTTCTTAGCTAAAGCTGGGGAGTTCTTTACATGGTCTGCATAGCTAAGCTATTCTCCTATAGGTTAGCTGCTGCTGAGGTCATAAATAGTCAACAGTCTGTACTGTATTTAAAGACACCTTGTGGTCATTTGTGTGTGTGTGGGGGTGTGTGTGTGATCCGACCCCACTGGGGGTTCTCTCCATGTCCCTCTTCACGGCCGATGTTTCTCTGCTAAGCTGATAACATGGATACTGAAGATGTCTGATGTCACCATTTTGTTTATATTTTGCTATTTTGACATTAAAATGCTGAATAACCTCAATTTTGACTATGCCTTCCTTCAGACCTCCTTCTGACCCATTTTATGAAACTGACAACCCCCTGCAGTTCGCCTACAGAACTAATCGGTCTGTGGACGATGCCATTAACCTGGCCCTCCACTTCATCCTCCAGCATCTGGATTCCCCAGGAACCTACGCCAGGATCCTGTTTGTGGACTTCAGCTCTCCTTTCAACACCATCCTCCCTGCTCTGCTCCAGGACAAGCTTGCTCAGCTAAACGTGCCTGACTCCACCTGCAGGTGGATCACTGACTTCCTGACGGATCGGAGGCAGTGCGTGCGGCTGGGCAAGAATGTCTCGGACTCCTGGACCATCAGCACAGGATCTCCACAGGGCTGTGTACTTTCTCCTCTGCTCTTCTTCCTGTACACAAACTGCTGCACCTCCGGCCACGACTCCGTCAAACACATACACACACACACACACATACAGACAAACTGGCCCTCATCGGGCTCATCTCTGACGGCGATGAGTCTGCCTATAGGAGGGAGGTGGACCGGCTGGTGTCCTGGTCCAGCAGCAACAACCTGGATCTCAACCCCCAGAAGACAGTGGAGATGATCGTGGACTTCAGGAAAGTCACAGCCCTCCTGCCTCCTCTCTCCCTGACAGACTCCCCCATCACCAGTCACAGCCCTCCTGCCTCCTCTCTCCCTGACAGACTCCCCCATCACCAGTCACAGCCCTCCTGCCTCCTCTCTCCCTGACAGACTCCCCCATCACCACAGTGGACTCCTTCCGGTTCCTGGGCACTGACATCACACAGGACCTCAGGTGGGAGCCGACCATCAACTCCCTCATCAAGAAGGCCCAGCAGAGGTTGTACTTCCTGCGGCAGCTAAGAAAAGCCAAGCTGCCAGTCCAGATGATGGTGCAGTTCTACACGGCCATCATTGAGTCCATCCTCACCTCTTCCATCACTGTGTGGTGCTGGAGCCACTGTCAGGGACAAACAGAGACTGCAGCGCATTGTGCGCTCTACCGAGAAGGTGATTGGCTGCAGCCTTCCATCTCTCCAGGACCTGTACGTCTCCAGGACTCGGGGGCGAGCAGGCCGGAGAGCAGCTGACACTTCTCACCCTGGACATGGACTATTTGAGCCACTTCCCTCTGGCAGGAGGCTACGGTCCATCGGGACCAGAACCTCCCATCACAAGAACAGTTTCTTTCCCTCTGCTGTTGGACTCATGAACAATTCAGAACATCTGCACAAAGCTGGACACTTTATATCACCAGCCACTTTAATTACGTCATGTTTGCACTACTGTTCTGATGCTGCTCATCTGGACCTTTTTGTTATTTGGATTGTTTATTGTTTTTTACTATATTATAGCTATATTTTAGTTATTACTATTATTTAGTGTCTATACTCTAGTTATTACTATTATTATTTAGTGTTTTATGTTCTCATCACCGAGACAAGTTCCTAGTTTTGTGAACTCTGTTCACTTGACAATGGCAATAAAAATCTTTCTGATTCTGAAACTAACACATTGAACTTTTGTCATTTGAAAAGTGCTAAAGTTTGGTGACTGCAACACCGTGCCCCGACCACCCGACGTTAAACGGATATTGCCCAACTCCGAAATCTCAGGACATACTCCAAATGACACCAAAGTACAATGGGTGAGTAAATGGCAATGTTTTATCACCGAAATAAGGTCCAGATTGTCAAAACGTTACTTGTCCTTTAAATGACACTGACACTGCTGCTTAAATGACACTAAGGCTACGTTTATATGATGACAGTTTGAACAGAAGATGCAAAAGTGGCGTTGCGTCTTCACTTTTTATTCCGCATTTAGACGAGCGTTTTCGGGAGGAACTCTGCGTGCATACGGTGACGCAAAAGTGTGTGGAAATGGATTGGGTATGCACGCCAGGCGGATAGGTGGCGCTGTGATACATTATCACCATGACCATGCGCATGTGTAGAATCTTCCTTAATTTATTTACTTTATTTAATTTACTTATCTTTTTAATTTCATCTTAATCAATTTAATTTATTTAACTTACTTACTTAATTTACTTTATAAATATAAATATCCAGATATGGTGACGTAAACACGTACGGGACGTCAGCAGATTTGACCAGAGTTTTGCGTCTTGGGCAGTGTAGACGAAAACGCTACGGCGGAGCGTATTCAAGTTTTACACTTTGGAGGGCGGGTTCAGTTTTTTGTGTTTTTAAGCCGCCAAAACGCCGTCACCGACTAAACGAAAGGCCCATAAAATATTTTGTCATTTTTACCTGTAAGCGTTCTCGTGTAAGCAGGCCCTTAAATGACACTGACACTGCTGCTTAAATGAGACACTGCTGCTTAAATGAGACACTGACACTGCTGCTTAAATGAGACACTGCTGCTTAAATGACACTGACACTGTTGCTTAAATGACACTGACACTGCTGCTTAAATGAGACACTGCTGCTTAAATGACACTGACACTGCTGCTTAAATGACACATTTGAGCTTTATTCCGCTCCACATTGTGTGTTTTACTTATTTGTATTATACACAAGCCTTTTGTACTTTTACTACGGGTATATGTGATGTTTTAGTCATGGTAGCAGCAGCAGTAGTAGTAGTAGTAGTAGCAGTAGTAGTAGCAGTAATAGCAGTAGCAGTAGTAGTAGCAGTAATAGTAGTAGTAGCAGTAGTAGCAGCAGTAGCAGTAGTAGTAGCAGTAATAGTAGCAATAGTAGTAGCAGTAGTAGTAGTAGTAGTAGTAGCAGTAGTAGTAGTAGTAGTAGTAGTAGTAGTAGCAGTAATAGTAGCAATAGTAGTAGCAGTAGTAGCAGTAGTAGCAGTAGTAGTAGCAGTAGTAGCAGTAGCAGTAGTAGTAGCAGTAGTAGTAGCAGTAATAGTAGCAATAGTAGTAGCAGTAGTAGTAGCAATGGTGGTGGCGGTGGTGGTGGCGGTGGTGGTGGCGGTGGTGGTGGCGGTGGTGGCGGTGGCGGTGGCGGTGGTGGTGGCGGTGGTGGTGGCGGTGGTGGCAATGGTGGTGGCGGTGGTGGTGGCGGTGGTGGTGGCGGTGGTGGTGGCGGTGGTGGTGGTGGTGGTGGTGGTGGTGGTGGCAATGGTGGTAGCGGTGGTGGTGGCGGTGGTGGTGGCGGTGGTGGTGGCGGTGGTGGTGGCAATGGTGGTGGCGGTGGTGGTGGCGGTGGTGGTGGCGGTGGTGGTGGCGGTGGTGGCGGTAATGGTGGCAATGGTGGTGGCGGTGGTGGTGGCGGTGGTGGTGGCGGTGGTAGCAGTAATAGTGGCAATGGTGGTGGCGGTGGTGGTGGCGGTAGTGGTGGTGGTGGTGGCAATGGTGGTGGCGGTGGTGGTGGCGGTGGTAGCGGTGGTGGTGGTGGTGGTGGTGGCGGTGGCGGTGGTGGTGGCGGTAATAGTGGCAATGGTGGTGGCGGTGGTGGTGGTGGTGGTGGTGGCGGTGGTGGTGGTGGTGGTGGTGGTGGTGGTAGCGGTAATAGTGGCAATGGTGGTAGCGGTGGTGGCGGTGGTGGCGGTAGTGGTGGCGGTGGTGGTGGCGGTGGTGGTGGCAATGGTGGTGGCGGTGGTGGTGGCGGTGGTGGTGGCGGTGGTGGCGGTGGTGGTAGCGGTGGTGGTGGCGGTGGTGGTGGCGGTGGTGGCGGTGGCGGTGGTGGTGGCGGTGGTGGCGGTGGCGGTGGTGGTAGCGGTGGTGGCGGTGGTAGCAGGGCGGTGGTGGTAGCGGTGGTGGTAGCAATGGTGGTAGCGGTGGTGGTAGCAATAGTGGTGGCGGTGGTAGTAGCGGTGGTAGTGGCAATAGTAGTGGCGGTGGTAGTGGCGGTGGTGGTGGCGGTGGTAGTGGCGGTGGTAGCGGTAATGGTAGCAATAGTGGTAGCGGTGGTAGTGGCGGTAGTGGTGGCAATAGTGGTGGCGGTGGTGGTGGCGGTGGTGGTAGCGGTAATGGCGGTGGCGGTGGTGGTGGCGGTAATGGTGGTGGTGGCGGTGGTAGCGGCGGTGGCGGTGGTGGTGGCGGTAATAGTGGCAATAGTAGTGGCGGTGGTGGTGGTGGTGGTGGTGGCAGTAATAGTAGCAATGGTGGTAGCGGTAGTGGCGGTGGCGGTAGTGGTGGCGGTGGTGGCGGTAGCGGTGGTGGTGGCGGTAGTAGTAGCGGTAATAGTAGCAATGGTGGTAGCGGTGGTGGTGGCAATGGTGGTGGCGGTGGTAGTGGCGGTGGTGGTGGCGGTGGTGGTGGCGGTGGTGGCGGTGGCGGTGGCGGTGGTGGTGGCGGTGGTGGTGGCGGTGGTGGCAATAGTGGTGGCGGTGGTGGTGGCGGTGGTGGTAGCGGTGGTGGTGGCGGTGGTGGTGGTGGTGGTAGTAGTGGTGGTGGCAATGGTG
>JAVJIX010000200.1:890000-897500 GCA_036785185.1 Paratrypauchen microcephalus
TGGCCTAATCAGGCCGGGCCTCCGCGCGTGCCCGGGGTAAATAAGAAGCCCTGAACAAGCGACTGTCGAAAACGCCATCATGTCGAAGATTCGGGCCGATTATTTCAGCGCATCAGAACAGAAGTTGCTTTTGGAACCCTACAACGCACAAAAGCATATGTTTAGATTACCGGAGATTTGTCAAGAACCAAGAACGTAAGGTAATTTCTTTTTTTTGCTGATATTGTTTTCGGACAACACAGATACTCATGCGGGGAGGTGTGTGGAACTGTTTGTTTGACACTCTGTTTACGTCAGGTACGTATTCTCTGCGACACGGCCTAACTAAGACACAACTTTAGCCTTGTCGCGGCCAGACTATGTGCTAAGACCATGTTGCCGCAGTAACTCAGCGGGGACTAAGTTTAGCGAGCGTCGTGGAACCGAACTCTCACTTAAACTAGCGCCAACTGACGAATAAAGCCGGGCTTTGCGCTTAGTCGCTTTCGTGGAATACCCCCCAGGTAAACACACAGGTAAACAAACAGGTAAACAAACACACAAACAAATATAAGTCAGGAGCTCATCCAGACGTGTGTTTCACTGAGACGGGCAAAGGGGGCGCTGTTTCTGGATTTCACTGATCAAAGAAGAAGATAAATCCTAACAGGATCAGGACTAAACCAGGACTAAACCAGGACTAAACCAGGACTGACCTCTGCACTCGAGCCGGCTCGGGTCGTAGTCTTGTCCACTTTTACAGTAGCACTCGAAGCTTCCCTCTGTGTCCTGACAGAATCCTCCTTTACAAACCTCCTGCCCGAAGAGAACGCACTCATCTGCATCTGAGGAGGAGCAGAGGAGGAGGAGGAGACGATCAGAGGAGGAGCAGAGCAGGAGCAGTGGAGGAGGAGAGGGTCAGAGGAGGAGCAGAGGAGGATGGTCTTACTCTTGTAGATGGTTCTGGTCTGGACTCCGTACAGAGAGTCTCCAGCTGAGATGAAGCCTCGGCCTGAAGGACACATCTGCTCAAACTGATCTGAAAACCAAACGTCCAAACTTCAGATAAATGGGAGAGGAAATGATGGAAATAAGATCCAGATTGTCCTTTAAAGAAATCTCCAAACTTGTGCTCCTCAGATGTTTCTCCTTCTCAGTGTTTGTTTGTTCAGCTCCACAAACATCATGAATCTCCTGCTTTAAAGTTCAGCTCAAACAGTCTCCGAGTCTTGGAGTTCAATAACTAAACCAGGTCTAAACCAGGTCTAAACCAGGACTGAACCAGGTCTAAACCAGGACTGAACCAGGACTGAACCAGGACTGAACCAGGTCTAAACCAGGACTGAACCAGGACTGAACCAGGTCTAAACCAGGACTGAACCAGGACTGAACCAGGTCTAAACCAGGACTGAACCAGGACTAAACCAGGTCTAAACCAGGACTGAACCAGGACTGAACCAGGACTGAACCAGGTCTAAACCAGGACTGAACCAGGACTGAACCAGGTCTAAACCAGGACTGAACCAGGACTGAACCAGGTCTAAACCAGGACTGAACCAGGACTGAACCAGGTCTAAACCAGGACTGAACCAGGACTGAACCAGGACTAAACCAGGTCTAAACCAGGACTGAACCAGGACTGAACCAGGACTAAACCAGGTCTAAACCAGGACTGAACCAGGACTGAACCAGGTCTAAACCAGGACTGAACCAGGACTGAACCAGGACTGAACCAGGACTGAACCAGGACTAAACCAGGACTGAACCAGGACTAAACCAGGACTGAACCAGGACTGAACCAGGTTTAAACCAGGACTAAACCAGGACTGAACCAGGACTAAACCAGGTCTAAACCAGGACTGAACCAGGACTGAACCAGGTCTAAACCAGGACTAAACCAGGACTGAACCAGGACTGAACCAGGACTAAACCAGGACTGAACCAGGACTGAACCAGGTCTAAACCAGGACTGAACCAGGACTAAACCAGGACTGAACAGGACTAAACCAGGACTAAACAGGACTAAACCAGGTCTAAACCAGGTCTAAGCCAGGACTAAACCAGGTCTAAACCAGGTCTAAACCAGGTCTAAACCAGGACTGAACCAGGACTAAACCAGGATTGAACCAGGACTAAACCAGGTCTAAACCAGGACTGAACGGGACTAAACCAGGACTAAACCAGGACTAAACCAGGACTAAACAGGACTAAACCAGGTCTAAACCAGGACTGAACGGGACTAAACCAGGACTAAACCAGGACTGAACCAGGACTAAACCAGGACCAAACCAGGACTAAACCAGGACTAAACCAGGACTGAACCAGGGCTAAACCAGGACTAAAGCAGGACTAAAGCAGGACTAAACCAGGACTGAACCAGGACTAAACCAGGACTGAACCAGGTCTAAACCAGGACTAAACCAGGACTAAACCAGGACTGAACCAGGACTAAACCAGGACTAAACCAGGTCTAAACAAGGACTAAACTAGGACTAAACCAGGACTGAACCAGGACTAAACCAGGACTAAACCAGGACTAAACCAGGACTGAACCAGGACTAAACCAGGACTAAACCAGGTCTAAACCAGGACTAAACCAGGACTAAACAGGACTAAACCAGGTCTAAACCAGGTCTAAGCCAGGACTAAACCAGGTCTAAACCAGGTCTAAACCAGGTCTAAACCAGGACTAAACCAGGATTGAACCAGGACTAAACCAGGTCTAAACCAGGACTGAACGGGACTAAACCAGGACTAAACCAGGACTAAACAGGACTAAACCAGGTCTAAACCAGGACTGAACGGGACTAAACCAGGACTAAACCAGGACTGAACCAGGACTAAACCAGGACCAAACCAGGACTAAACCAGGACTAAACCAGGACTGAACCAGGGCTAAACCAGGACTAAACAGGACTAAAGCAGGACTAAAGCAGGACTAAACCAGGACTGAACCAGGACTAAACCAGGACTGAACCAGGTCTAAACCAGGACTAAACCAGGACTAAACCAGGACTGAACCAGGACTAAACCAGGACTAAACCAGGTCTAAACAAGGACTAAACTAGGACTAAACCAGGACTGAACCAGGACTAAACCAGGACTAAACCAGGACTAAGCCAGGACTGAACCAGGACTAAACCAGGACTAAACCAGGTCTAAACCAGGACTAAACCAGGACTAAGCCAGGACTGAACCAGGACTAAACCAGGACTAAACCAGGTCTAAACCAGGACTAAACCAGGACTAAGCCAGGACTGAACCAGGACTAAACCAGGACTAAACCAGGTCTAAACCAGGACTAAACCAGGACTGAACCAGGACTAAACCAGGTCTAAACCAGGACTGAACCAGGACTGAACCAGGTCTAAACCAGGACTAAACCAGAACTAAACCAGGACTAAACCAGGACTGAACCAGGACTAAACCAGGACTGAACCAGGTCTAAACCAGGACTAAACCAGGACTGAACCAGGACTGAACCAGAACTAAACCAGGACTAAACCAGGACTAAACCAGGACTAAACCAGGACTAAACTAGGACTAAACCAGGACTGAACCAGGACTAAACCAGGACTAAACCAGGACTAAACCAGGACTGAACCAGGACTAAACCAGGACTAAACCAGGTCTAAACCAGGACTAAACCAGGACTGAACCAGGTCTAAACCAGGACTAAACCAGGACTAAACCAGGACTGAACCAGGACTAAACCAGGACTAAACCAGGTCTAAACAAGGACTAAACTAGGACTAAACCAGGACTGAACCAGGACTAAACCAGGACTAAACCAGGACTAAACCAGGACTGAACCAGGACTAAACCAGGACTAAACCAGGTCTAAACCATGACTAAACCAGGACTAAACCAGAACTAAACCAGGACTAAACCAGGACTGAACCAGGACTAAACCAGGACTGAACCAGGTCTAAACCAGGACTAAACCAGGACTGAACCAGGACTGAACCAGAACTAAACCAGGACTAAACCAGGACTAAACCAGGACTAAACCAGGACTAAACCAGGACTAAACCAGGTCTAAACCAGGACTGAACCAGGACTAAAGCAGGACTAAAGCAGGACTAAACCAGGTCTAAACCAGGACTGAACCAGGACTAAACCAGAACTAAACCAGGACTAAACCAGGACTGAACCAGGACTAAACCAGGACTGAACCAGGTCTAAACCAGGACTAAACCAGGACTAAACCAGGACTGAACCAGGACTAAACCAGGACTAAACCAGGACTAAACAAGGACTAAACTAGGACTAAACCAGGACTGAACCAGGACTAAACCAGGACTAAACCAGGACTGAACCAGGACTAAACCAGGACTAAACCAGGTCTAAACCAGGACTAAACCAGGACTGAACCAGGACTAAACCAGGTCTAAACCAGGACTGAACCAGGACTAAACCAGGTCTAAACCAGGACTGAACCAGGACTAAACCAGGACTAAACCAGGACTAAACCAGGACTAAACCAGGTCTAAACCAGGACTGAACCAGGCCTAAACCAGGTCTAAACCAGGACTAAACCAGGTCTGAACCAGGACTGAACCAGAACTAAACCAGGACTAAACCAGGACTAAACCAGGACTAAACCAGGTCTAAACCAGGACTGAACCAGGACTAAAGCAGGACTAAACCAGGACTAAACCAGGACTAAACCAGGTCTAAACCAGGACTGAACCAGGACTAAACCAGGACTAAACCAGGCCTAAGCCAGGACTGAACCAGGACTAAACCAGGACTAAACCAGGACTAAACCAGGTCTAAACCAGGACTGAACCAGGACTAAACCAGGACTAAACCAGGACTAAACCAGGACTAAACCAGGTCTAAACCAGGACTGAACCAGGACTAAAGCAGGACTAAACCAGGTCTAAACCAGTTCTAAACCAGGACTGAACCAGGACTAAACCAGAACTAAACCAGGACTAAACCAGGACTGAACCAGGCCTAAACCAGGACTGAACCAGGTCTAAACCAGGACTAAACCAGGACTAAACCAGGACTAAACCAGGACTAAACCAGGACTAAACCAGGTCTAAACAAGGACTAAACTAGGACTAAACCAGGACTGAACCAGGACTGAACCAGAACTAAACCAGGACTAAACCAGGACTAAACCAGGACTAAACCAGGTCTAAACCAGGACTAAACCAGGACTGAACCAGGACTAAACCAGGACTGAACCAGGTCTAAACCAAGACTAAACCAGGACTAAACCAGGACTAAACCAGGACTGAACCAGGACTACACCAGGACTGAACCAGGACTGAACCAGGTCTAAACCAAGACTAAACCAGGACTAAACCAGGACTGAACCAGGACTAAACCAGGACTGAACCAGGTCTAAACCAAGACTAAACCAGGACTGAACCAGGACTAAACCAGGACTGAACCAGGCCTAAACCAGGCCTAAACCAGGACTGAACCAGGACTAAACCAGGACTAAACCAGGTCTAAACCAGGACTAAACCAGGTCTAAACCAGGACTGAACCAGGACTAAAGCAGGACTAAACCAGGACTAAACCAGGACTAAACCAGGTCTAAACCAGGACTGAACCAGGACTAAAGCAGGACTAAACCAGGACTAAACCAGGTCTAAACCAGGACTAAACCAGGACTGAACCAGGACTAAACCAGGACTGAACCAGGTCTAAACCAGGACTAAACCAGGACTGAACCAGGACTGAACCAGGACTGAACCAGGACTGAACCAGGGACTAAACCAGGACTAAACCGGGACTAAACCAGGACTGAACCAGGACTGAACCAGGACTCACCTGTTCCATTGACAGGACAGGGGTGCACCTCACAGTTGTCCCCCCAGCCAGCCCCCACCGTACAGCAGCACTCCTGGAGGGTCACCGAGGAGGTGAGGACTGACTCACAAAGGTTCTCATCGTTCAGACGGAAGTAACATTCTTTACGCTCCACCTCCGACGCTGGAACCACAGAAGAACACCAGAGCATGGAAGAACATGGAAGAGCATGGAAGAACATGGAAGAACATGGAAGAGCATGGAAGAACATGGAAGAACATGGAAGAACATGGAAGAACATGGAAGAACATGGAAGAACATGGAAGAACATGGAAGAACATGGAAGAGCATGGAAGAACATGGAAGAGCATGGAAGAACATGGAAGAACATGGAAGAACATGGAAGAACATGGAAGAACATGGAAGAACATGGAAGAACATGGAAGAGCATGTGTGAAGAGTCCCTCAGTCGTCCAGGTAGAATCCACGGCAAAAGGAGAAATTCAATTTGCCAACTGGACAAAGTTTGTTTGTGTCACAGTGTGCACATGTTCTGTTCTCCCCCTGTGGGTGTGGGTTAGGGTGTGGGTGTGGGTTAGGGTGTGGGTTAGGGTGTGGGTTAGGGTGTGGGTTAGGGTGTGGGTTAGGGTGTGGGTTAGGGTGTGGGTTAGGGTGTGGGTGTGGGTTAGGGTGTGGGTGTGGGTTAGGGTGTTGCTAAGTGAGCTCTCCTGATTCTGGGAGCCAATCAGAGAGCGGGGAGGGGTGGAAAGACGGTGACTCGTACCACGGGACAAACGGAAACTTGTAGTTTGAACTGACGACTGACATGATTGGCTCTGGGCTACGTATACGCCAAATGATAGACATTCATAACGCCCAATAAACGATCGTAAACCACACCTCCACTACGAGATATTCAGGAGGTGCTCCCAGACCAGATCTCACTGTGATATGGTCTGGTGGAAACCAGGCAACTTCAGCAGTGAAATGATCCATGCAATTTGCTTAAATCACACAAATCTAATTTTTGAGCTGAATGTTGAACTGACTGTACATCATATTCAGTGAAAAAAAACTTTTTTAGCATGTAAAAGTTAGAATAAAGTGAATAAAAAAGCAGTAGCCTATGAAGTGTGAGCGCAGTAACACAGTGAATGAACCAGTGACGTCATCTTCACGAAGGCGAGGCCTCACGTTCACAGGTCACGTGACCGGTGGGAAGTGAGGCTTAACTTTACGCCGGTCACGTGTTTTTTGGCAATCTGACGCGCACCTCGAATCGGGGCTTCACTCGACACGCCCCCTTTTACTCGGTACAAGCCTCGGTGCCTCGGCTTCAAATGACCCATCACTACCTGCCTGTCTACCAACCTGCCTGGCTAGTTTGTGCTCCGCTCCTTCTCTGCCGGTGCCCGTCCAGCTCCATTCTGCCCTCTGACCTAAATAAATCTTGTTTGTTCAAACTTTCAGTGGTTGGTCTGGTTTTGGGTTTTTTTGGTGGAACGATTTGGTGGAATCCGTTTCTTCTGCTTCTTCAGTTCTGGTCAGACGCTGGTGGACACTGCCTGTATCTGCCTGAAGGGGGCGCTCACTACAATGAAATGACTCAGACTCCCACACCTCCTTGTTTCCAGTGTGTGTTAGTGAGGTGGGCCTGTTAGATCTGCAGTGGGAGTGGAGTGTGGGTCATAATGGTGTTTTCACTCCTCTGGACCTGACCTGCTGCCAGTGTTGTGCAGTAACGCGTTA
>JAVJIX010000200.1:907500-922500 GCA_036785185.1 Paratrypauchen microcephalus
AATAACAGAACACCGCTCGGGTTCAGATCAGGGAGGCTGTTCCTCCCAATCACCCCTCTCCAGGTGTCACTGTCGTTGCCCACGTGGGCATTGAAGTCCCCCAGTAGAATGATGGAGTCCCCGGTCGGTGCACTGTCCAGTACCCCTCCCAGAGACTCCAAGAAGGCCGGGTACTCTGCACTGCTGTTCGACCCATAGGCCGACACGACAGTGAGAGACCTGTCCCCGACCCGAAGGCGCAGGGACGCGACCCTCTCGTTCACCGGGGTGAACTCCAACACACGGCGGCTGAGCCGTGGGGCAATGAGCAGGCCCGCACCAGCCCACCGCCGTTCCCCGCGGGCAACGCCAGAGAAATGGAGGGTCCAGCCCCCCTCAAGGAGTTGGGGTCCAGAGCCCAGGCTGTGCGTGGAGGTGAGGCCGACTATATCTAGTCGGTAACGCTCAACCTGAAGTCAGCATTCAAATGTACGCAGACGACACGGTCCTGTTTGTTCAAGGCTCTTCAAAAACAGAAGTTGCAAACAAACTCACAAATGCAATGGTTAAAGTTACCACATGGCTGAACCAATGTTGTCTTCAACTAAATGTGTCCAAAACAATTGGTATGTATTTCACTAAAACGGTTAACTCTACTGCTCACCCTGACATATTAGTATCTGGAAAAAAACTACAAATTGTTGAAGAATACAAGTATCTTGGAATCATTATAGACTCACACCTCAATTTTAAGTCACACGTTTCACAAACCATCAAAAGGATCAAATTCAATCTATCAAATTTCAGATTTATTCGAAATTCAATGTCCACACAAGCAGCCAAGATTTACATGCACTCCATGATTTTTCCTCATCTGACATACTGCCTCACAAGTCTATCCCAGGCCAACCATACCACACTCACACCATTACAATCACTGTACAAGCAGACACTTCAAGTACTGGACAAGAAACCACGTCACTTTCATCATTGCAACATCCTGTCTAAATACAATCTTTTAAGTTTGGATAATCTCATTAAATTCACAGATACTTGCCTGGTTTATAAAATCCTCCATGGTCTTGCTCCTCCAGCCCTTAGTGATTTTATTAGCTTAAGATCCAGCTCCAGTCGTGTCACCAGAGGTGCATCAAGAGGAGACTGTCTAATCCCATTTAGGAAGAAACATTCAGCCAATCAGCCTTTTCCATTAGAGCCTCCAAAGAATGGAACAGCATCCCAACAATAATGAGGGAAAGCCCAACATACAGCTCATTTCGATCCCAGCTCAAACATTTTCTCTGAACAAACCAGACCTGTCAGCACTAAACTACTGCCGCTGCCATCTTGTGTTCACCCTTACATGTTTTTTATTGTTTAATATTTTACTCTTTTTTGTATTAATGTTCTTTTAACTCTGTCTTGTATTGCTTTTATCCTGCATTTTCTTTTTTTTATTATTATTGTTATTATTTATTATAACCTTTATTTAACCAGGAAGTCCCATTGAGATTCAAAATCTCATTTTCAAGAGAGACCTGGCCAAGTTAGCAGCCACTTGTGCCCCTTGTTTTGCCACTGCTCATTTTACTGATTCTTATACTTTTAATCTTTGCCTGCAACTTTTACTACACTGTAAAATTTGTGATTATGTGTTAATTAATATGTATTTTTATGATGTATAACAATTATTGCACTTTTTCCAGGGAGCCATGTGTCCACCAGGCATCGGACAACAGATGAAAACTAGCCTTTTGGCTAATTCTGGCATGTTATACAGTAATTGTTGGTCAATGTGCACTGTCCATTATAAATAAATAAATAAAATAAAATAAACCTCCCGCATAAGCTCAGGCTCCTTCCCCCCCAGCGAGGTGACATTCCATGTCCCCAGAGCTAGTCTCCATGTCTGGAGATCCGGCCGTCGAGGCCCCCGCCTTCGACTGCCGCCCAGATCTCGCTGCACCCGGCCCTTATGGATCCTCCTGCAGGTGGTGGGTCCACAGGAGAACGGCCCCACGTCGCTTCTGGGCCCCGTGGGGAAAGGCCCGGTCACCAGACGCTCGCTGGCGAGCACCCACCCCAGGTCTGGCTCCAGGGTGGGGCCCCGGTAACGCCAGTCCGGGCGACGTATCTGACCTTGTTTTAAAACTCATCATAAGGGCTTCTGAACCGCTCTTAGTCTGACCCGTCCCCCAGGACCTGTTTGCCTTGGGTGACCCTACCAGGGGCATAAAGCCCCCGACAACAGAGCTCCCGGGATCATTCGGCACTCAGACCCCTCCACCACGTTAAGGAGGCGGCTCAAGGAGATGTTGGTTCACTTGGGAAAAAACTGCAGTGTGAAAGTGAACCGCACCAAAATTTAAAAATTTTTTAAAAATTTGGTCCGGACCAAATCAAGTGAACTATCGGACTGTCCTGGTGTGAAAACGACCTGAATTTACACTTTAGGAGACGTGAGGAATAAAGTCGTCTCATTTTCGTTATTTTCTGAGTTTGTATTTTGTGTCTCTGTGCGTTAGAGGACGCACAAACAACATGCTCCGTGAGTGTGTTTGTGCGTCCACGGTTGTGTTTGTGTGTCCGCGGTTGTGTTTGTGCGTCCATGAGTGTGTTTGTGCGTCCATGAGTGTGTTTGTGCGTCCGCGGTTGTGTTTGTGCGTCCGCGGTTGTGTTTGTGCGTCCGCGGTTGTGTTTGTGCGTCCGCGGTTGTGTTTGTGCGTCCATGAGTGTGTTTGTGCGTCCGCGGTTGTGTTTGTGCGTCCATGAGTGTGTTTGTGCGTCCGCGGTTGTGTTTGTGCGTCCGCGGTTGTGTTTGTGCGTCCGGGGTTGTGTTTGTGCGTCCGGGGTTGTGTTTGTGCGTCCGGGGTTGTGTTTGTGCGTCCGCGGTTGTGTTTGTGCGTCCATGAGTGTGTTTGTGCGTCCGCGGTTGTGTTTGTGCGTCCACGGTTGTGTTTGTGCGTCCGCGGTTGTGTTTGTGCGTCCACGGTTGTGTTTGTGGGTCCGCGGTTGTGTTTGTGCGTCCATGAGTGTGTTTGTGCGTCCGGGGTTGTGTTTGTGCGTCCGCGGTTGTGTTTGTGCGTCCATGAGTGTGTTTGTGCGTCCACGGTTGTGTTTGTGCGTCCATGAGTGTGTTTGTGCGTCCGCGGTTGTGTTTGTGCGTCCGCGGTTGTGTTTGTGCGTCCGGGGTTGTGTTTGTGCGTCCGGGGTTGTGTTTGTGCGTCCGGGGTTGTGTTTGTGCGTCCGCGGTTGTGTTTGTGCGTCCATGAGTGTGTTTGTGCGTCCGCGGTTGTGTTTGTGCGTCCACGGTTGTGTTTGTGCGTCCGCGGTTGTGTTTGTGCGTCCGCGGTTGTGTTTGTGGGTCCGCGGTTGTGTTTGTGCGTCCACGGTTGTGTTTGTGTGTCCGCGGTTGTGTTTGTGCGTCCATGAGTGTGTTTGTGCGTCCATGAGTGTGTTTGTGCGTCCGCGGTTGTGTTTGTGCGTCCGCGGTTGTGTTTGTGCGTCCGGGGTTGTGTTTGTGCGTCCATGAGTGTGTTTGTGCGTCCGCGGTTGTGTTTGTGCGTCCATGAGTGTGTTTGTGCGTCCGCGGTTGTGTTTGTGCGTCCGCGGTTGTGTTTGTGCGTCCGGGGTTGTGTTTGTGCGTCCGGGGTTGTGTTTGTGCGTCCGGGGTTGTGTTTGTGCGTCCGCGGTTGTGTTTGTGCGTCCATGAGTGTGTTTGTGCGTCCGCGGTTGTGTTTGTGCGTCCACGGTTGTGTTTGTGCGTCCGCGGTTGTGTTTGTGCGTCCACGGTTGTGTTTGTGGGTCCGCGGTTGTGTTTGTGCGTCCATGAGTGTGTTTGTGCGTCCACGGTTGTGTTTGTGCGTCCATGAGTGTGTTTGTGCGTCCGCGGTTGTGTTTGTGCGTCCGCGGTTGTGTTTGTGCGTCCGGGGTTGTGTTTGTGCGTCCGGGGTTGTGTTTGTGCGTCCGGGGTTGTGTTTGTGCGTCCGCGGTTGTGTTTGTGCGTCCATGAGTGTGTTTGTGCGTCCGCGGTTGTGTTTGTGCGTCCACGGTTGTGTTTGTGCGTCCGCGGTTGTGTTTGTGCGTCCGCGGTTGTGTTTGTGGGTCCACGGTTGTGTTTGTGCGTCCGGGGTTGTGTTTGTGCGTCCGGGGTTGTGTTTGTGCGTCCATGAGTGTGTTTGTGCGTCCGGGGTTGTGTTTGTGCGTCCGCGGTTGTGTTTGTGCGTCCATGAGTGTGTTTGTGCGTCCACGGTTGTGTTTGTGCGTCCATGAGTGTGTTTGTGCGTCCGCGGTTGTGTTTGTGCGTCCGCGGTTGTGTTTGTGGGTCCGCGGTTGTGTTTGTGCGTCCGCGGTTGTGTTTGTGCGTCCGGGGTTGTGTTTGTGCGTCCATGAGTGTGTTTGTGCGTCCGCGGTTGTGTTTGTGCGTCCATGAGTGTGTTTGTGCGTCCGCGGTTGTGTTTGTGCGTCCGCGGTTGTGTTTGTGCGTCCGGGGTTGTGTTTGTGCGTCCGCGGTTGTGTTTGTGCGTCCATGAGTGTGTTTGTGCGTCCGCGGTTGTGTTTGTGCGTCCGCGGTTGTGTTTGTGCGTCCGGGGTTGTGTTTGTGCGTCCATGAGTGTGTTTGTGCGTCCGCGGTTGTGTTTGTGCGTCCATGAGTGTGTTTGTGCGTCCGCGGTTGTGTTTGTGCGTCCGCGGTTGTGTTTGTGCGTCCGGGGTTGTGTTTGTGCGTCCGGGGTTGTGTTTGTGCGTCCGGGGTTGTGTTTGTGCGTCCGCGGTTGTGTTTGTGCGTCCGTGGTTGTGTTTGTGCGTCCGGGGTTGTGTTTGTGCGTCCATGAGTGTGTTTGTGCGTCCGCGGTTGTGTTTGTGCGTCCACGGTTGTGTTTGTGCGTCCGCGGTTGTGTTTGTGCGTCCGCGGTTGTGTTTGTGGGTCCGCGGTTGTGTTTGTGCGTCCATGAGTGTGTTTGTGCGTCCGGGGTTGTGTTTGTGCGTCCGCGGTTGTGTTTGTGCGTCCGTGGTTGTGTTTGTGCGTCCATGAGTGTGTTTGTGCGTCCGGGGTTGTGTTTGTGCGTCCGCGGTTGTGTTTGTGCGTCCGTGGTTGTGTTTGTGCGTCCATGAGTGTGTTTGTGCGTCCGCGGTTGTGTTTGTGCGTCCACGGTTGTGTTTGTGCGTCCGCGGTTGTGTTTGTGCGTCCGCGGTTGTGTTTGTGGGTCCGCGGTTGTGTTTGTGCGTCCATGAGTGTGTTTGTGCGTCCGGGGTTGTGTTTGTGCGTCCGCGGTTGTGTTTGTGCGTCCATGAGTGTGTTTGTGCGTCCACGGTTGTGTTTGTGCGTCCGCGGTTGTGTTTGTGCGTCCGGGGTTGTGTTTGTGCGTCCGGGGTTGTGTTTGTGCGTCCGGGGTTGTGTACCTTCACACGTGGGCGAGTGTGTGTTGGAGGTGAAGCCGCTCTCACACACACACATGAAGGAGCCCACAGTGTTCAGACAGTCGCCGTGAGGAGCACAAAGATCTGAGGAGGAACCCAGACACTCGTCCACGTCTGGAAGAAAACACCAGGGATGAGAACCTACACCAGAACTACACCAGAACTAAACCAGAACTACACCAGAACTACACCAGAACTACACCAGAACTAAACCAGAACTACACCAGAACTACACCAGAACTAAACCAGAACTACACCAGAACTACACCAGAACTAAACCAGAACTAAACCAGAACTACACCAGAACTACACCAGAACTACACCAGAACTAAACCAGAACTACACCAGAACTACACCAGAACTAAACCCGAATTACACCAGAACTACACCAGAACTAAACCAGAACTACACCAGAACTACAGCAGAACTAAACCAGAACTACACCAGAACTACACCAGAACTAAACCAGAACTACACCAGAACTACAGCAGAACTACACCAGAACTAAACCAGAACTACACCAGAACTAAACCAGAACTACACCAGAACTACAGCAGAACTACACCAAAACTAAACCAGAACTACACCAGAACTAAACCAGAACTACACCAGAACTACAGCAGAACTACACCAGAACTACAGCAGAACTACACCAGAACTAAACCAGAACTAAACCAGAACTACACCAGAACTAAACCAGAACTACACCAGAACTACACCAGAACTAAACCAGAACTACACCAGAACTAAACCAGAACTACACCAGAACTACACCAGAACTAAACCAGAACTACACCAGAACTAAACCAGAACTACACCAGAACTACACCAGAACTACACCAGAACTAAACCAGAACTACACCAGAACTACACCAGAACTAAACCAGAACTACACCAGAACTACACCAGAACTACACCAGGAGTAAACCAGAACTAAACCAGAACTACAACAGAACTACACCAGAACTACACCAGAACTAAACCAGAACTACACCAGAACTACACCAGAACTAAACCAGAACTACACCAGAACTACACCAGAACTAAACCAGAACTAAACCAGAACTACACCAGAACTAAACCACAACTACACCAGAACTAAACCAGAACTAAACCAGATTTACACCACACTAAACCAGAACTACACCAGAACTAAACCAGAACTACACCAGAACTAAACCAGAACTACACCAGAACTACACCAGAACTACACCAGAACTACACCAGAACTAAACCAGAACTACACCAGAACTAGACCAGAACTAAACCAGAACTAAACCAGAACTACACCAGAACTACACCAGAACTACACCAGAAGTAAAGCAGAACTACACCAGGACTACATCAGAACTAAAGCAGAACTAAACCAGAATTACACCAGAACTAAACCAGAACTACACCACACTAAACCAGAACTACACCAGAACTAAACCAGAACTACACCACACTAAACCAGAACTAAACCAGAACTAAACCAGAACTACACCAGAACTAAACCAGAACTACACCAGAACTACACCAGAACTAAACCAGAATTACACCAGAACTACACCAGAACTAAACCAGAACTACACCAGAACTAAACCAGAACGACACCAGAACTACACCAGAACTAAACCAGAACTACACCAGACCTACACCAGAACTAAACCAGAACTAAACCAGAACTAAACCAGAACTACACCAGAACTACACCAGAACTAAACCAGAACTACACCAGAACTAAACCAGAACTAAACCAGAACTAAACAAGAACTAAACCAGAACTACACCAGAACTACACCAGAACTAAACAAGAACTAAACCAGAACTACACCAGAACTACACCAGAACTAAACCAGAACTACACCAGAATTACACCACACTAAACCAGAACTACACCAGAACTACACCAGAACTACACCAGAACTAAACCAGAACTAAACCAGAATTACACCACACTAAACCAGAACTACACCAGAACTAAACCAGAACTACACCAGAACTACACCAGAACTACACCAGAACTACACCAGAACTAAACCAGAACTAAACCAGAATTACACCACACTAAACCAGAACTAAACCAGAACTAAACCAGAACTACACCAGAACTACACCAGAACTAAACCAGAACTAAACCAGAACTACACCAGAACTACACCAGAACTAAACCAGAACTAAACCAGAATTACACCAGAACTACACCAGAACTACACCAGAACTAAACCAGAACTACACCAGAACTAAACCAGAACGACACCAGAACGACACCAGAACTACAGCAGAACTAAACCAGAACTACACCAGACCTACACCAGAACTAAACCAGAACTAAACCAGAACTAAACCAGAACTACACCAGAACTACACCAGAACTACACCAGAACTAAACCAGAACTAAACAAGAACTAAACCAGAACTAAACCAGAACTACAACAGAACTAAACCAGAACTAAACCAGAACTAAACAAGAACTAAACCAGAACTACACCAGAACTAAACCAGAACTACACCAGAACTAAACAAGAACTAAACCAGACCTAGACAGACCGAGTCCAGGTCTAAACTGGGATTAAACCAGAACTAAACCAGGGTCCAGTCCCGTCCCCCCCCCCCCCCGGTACCCCCGGTCGTCCCCCGGTCGTCCCCCCGGTCGTCCCCCCGGTCCCCCCAGCGTCTCACCGGTGCAGGTGGTGGCGTTGCCGGGGTCCAGTCCCTCTCTGAAGCCGCTGGGGCAGATACAGGAGTAAGAGCCCATGTTATTCACACAGTCCCCCCCCGGGCCACAGGGGGCAGCGGTGCACTCGTCTATGTCTGAAACAACAACACATGCCCCCAGTGTGTCAGAGTGTGTCAGATGCCCTCCCGTGTGTCAGAGTGTGTCAGATGCCCTCCCGTGTGTCAGATGCCCTCCCGTGTGTCAGATGCCCTCCCCGTGTGGCAGAGTGTGTCAGATGCCCTCCCGTGTGTCAGATTGTATCAGATGCCCTCCCCGTGTGTCAGATTGTATCAGATGCCCTCCCGTGTGTCAGAGTGTGTCAGATGCCCTCCCGTGTGTCAGAGTGTGTCAGATGCCCTCCCGTGTGTCAGATGCCCTCCCGTGTGTCAGATTGTATCAGATGCCCTCCCGTGTGTCAGAGTGTGTCAGATGCCCTCCCGTGTGTCAGATGCCCTCCCGTGTGTCAGATGCCCTCCCCGTGTGGCAGAGTGTGTCAGATGCCCTCCCGTGTGTCAGATGCCCTCCCGTGTGTCAGATGCCCTCCCTGTGTGTCAGAGTGTGTCAGATGCCCTCCCTGTGTGTCAGAGTGTGTCAGATGCCCTCCCGTGTGTCAGATGCCCTCCCGTAGGGCGGTCTGGGCGGGTGGGAGCGGTACCTTCACACTGTATTCCGAACGGCATGGTGCTGAACCCGGGGCCACACTCACAGCTGAAGGAGCCCTCAGAGTTCACACAGTGCCCCCTGGTGCACACCCCGGGGTCTGCACACTCATCCACATCTGAGGAGGAGAAACACTACTGAGGAGAGGAGGAGGAGGGGAGGAGGAGGAGGAGGAGGAGAGGAGAGGAGAGGAGGAGAGGAGGAGGAGGAGGGGAGGAGGAAGAGAAGGAGGAGGAAGAGGAGGAGGAGGAGAGGAGGAGGAGGAGGAGGAGAGGAGGAGGAGGAGGAGGAGGAGGAGGAGGAGAGGAGGAGGAGGAGAGAAGAGGAGGAGGAGGAGGAGGAGGAGGAGGAGAGCAGGAGAGGAGGAGGAGAAGGAGGAGGAAGAGGAGGAGGAGGAGAGGAGAAGAGGAGAGGAGGAGGAGGAGAGGAGAGCAGGAGAGGAGGAGGAGAGGAGGAGGAGGAAGAGGAGGAGGAGGAGAGGAGAAGAGGAGAGGAGGAGGAGGAGAGGAGAGCAGGAGAGGAGGAGAGGGGAGGAGGAGGAGATGAGGAAGAGGAGGAGGAGGAAGAGGAGGAGGAGGAGAGGAGAAGAGGAGAGGAGGAGGAGAGGAGAGCAGGAGAGGAGGAGGAGGGGAGAGGAGGAGGAGGAGAGCAGGAGAGGAGGAGGGGAGGAGGAAGAGGAGGAGGAGGAGAGGAGAGGAGAGGAGGAGGGGGGAGGAGGAGAGGAGAGCAGGATAGGGGAGGAGGAGGAGATGAGGAGGAGGAGGAAGAGGAGGAGGAAGAGGAAAAGAGGAGGAGGAGGAGAGGAGAGGAGGAGGAGAGCAAGAGAGGAGGAGGAGGAGGGGAGGAGGAAGAGGAGGAGGAGAGGAGAGGAGGAGAAGAGGAGAGGAGGAGGAGGAGAGCAGGAGAGGAGGAGGAGGAGGAGGAGGAGGAGGAGAGGAGAAGAGGAGAGGAGGAGGAGAGCAGGAGAGGAGGAGGAGAGGAGGAGGAGAGGGGAGGAGGAGGAGATGAGGAGGAGGAGGAGGAGGAGGAGAGGAGAGCAGGAGAGGAGGAGGAAGAGGAGGAGGAGAGGGGAGGAGGAGGAGATGAGGAGGAGGAGAGAAGGAGGAGGAGAGGAGAGCAGGAGAGGAGGAGGAAGAGGAGGAGGAGAGGAGAGGAGGAGGAGGAGAGCAGGAGAGGAGGAGGAGGAGGGGAGGAGGAAGAGGAGGAGGAGGAGGAGAGCAGGAGAGGAGGAGGAGGAGAGGAGAGGAGGAGGAGGAGAGCAGGAGAGGAGGAGAAGAGGAGAGCAGGAGAGGAGGAGCAGGAGAGGAGGAGGAGCCTCACCCTCACACTTCCCCTGTCGGCCCTCGTATCCTGGAGGACAGAGGCCGCAGCTGAAGCTTCCTGGGTCGTTGTAGCAGATTCCAAACGGACAAGAACTCGGGTCCAAACACTCGTCCACGTCTGAAACACAGAAGTAAAGACACACTGTGGAACATTACAGCCAAAGCAACAACATCTCCATGGAAACAAGCAGGAGGAGAAACAAAGAGTCAGGTCTGTGGAGAGGCGAGGTCAGGATTAAACCTGGTCTAACCCAAACCGAGTTTCTACAGACGTTTCACCAAAAAACACCAAGAGCCAAAGTGAAAGTTAAATCATGGTGGAGCAAAAATCATGGTGGAGCAAAACGAGCTCAGATGTTTCCAGATGTTTCCCTGCAGCTGTAAACCAGGTGCACTGTGGGAAATGTGGTTCTTTTACATGTGTTTGTGAAAAGTGTGAGGGACGCGCTGAAGACTCCCACAGTCCTGAGGATGAACGTGTGAGGAGGAGGAGGAGGAGGAGGAGGAGGAGGAGGAGGGGCCTGGCTTCAGTCTGTCCCAGGGCAGCTATGACACCACAGCTCCAGGACTAAACCAGGACTAAACCAGGACTAAACCAGGACTAAACCAGGACTAAACCAGGACTAAACCAGGACTAGACCAGGACTAGACCAGGACTAAACCAGGACTAAACCAGGACTAGACCAGGACTAAACCAGGACTAGACCAGGACTAGACCAGGACTAAACCAGGACTAAACCAGGACTAGACCAGGACTAAACCAGGACTAGACCAGGACTAAACCAGGACTAAACCAGGACTAGACCAGGACTAGACCAGGACTAAACCAGGACTAAACCAGGACTAGACCAGGACTAAACCAGGACTAGACCAGGACTAGACCAGGACTAAACCAGGACTAGACCAGGACTAAACCAGGACTAAACCAGGACTAAACCAGGACTAGACCAGGACTAAACCAGGACTAAACCAGGACTAGACCAGGACTAAACCAGGACTAGACCAGGACTAAACCAGGACTAAACCAGGACTAAACCAGGACTAGACCAGGACTAGACCAGGACTAGACCAGGACTAAACCAGGACTAGACCAGGACTAGACCAGGACTAAACCAGGACTAGACCAGGACTAAACCAGGACTAGACCAGGACTAGACCAGGACTAAACCAGGACTAAACCAGGACTAAACCAGGACTAGACCAGGACTAGACCAGGACTAAACCAGGACTAAACCAGGACTAGACCAGGACTAAACCAGGACTAGACCAGGACTAAACCAGGACTAGACCAGGACTAAACCAGGACTAAACCAGGACTAAACCAGGACTAGACCAGGACTAGACCAGGACTAAACCAGGACTAAACCAGGACTAGACCAGGACTAAACCAGGACTAGACCAGGACTAAACCAGGACTAAACCAGGACTAAACCAGGACTAGACCAGGACTAAACCAGGACTAGACCAGGACTAGACCAGGACTAGACCAGGACTAAACCAGGACTAGACCAGGACTAGACCAGGACTAGACCAGGACTAAACCAGGACTAGACCAGGACTAGACCAGGACTAAACCAGGACTAGACCAGGACTAGACCAGGACTAGACCAGGACTAAACCAGGACTAAACCAGGACTAGACCAAAACTAAACGAGGATTATAACAGGACTAAACTAGGCCTAGACCGGGACTAAACTGGGACTACACCGGGACTAGACCAGGTTGAAGGTCTCTGGGGGGACCCCAAGGCGTTCCCAGGCCAGCCAGGAGACATAGTCCCTCCAGAGTGTCCTGGGTCTTCCCCGGGGCCTCCTCCTGGTGGGACGTGCCCGGAACACCTCCTGAGGGAGGAGTCCAGGAGGCGTCCAGAACAGACGCCCGAGCCTCCTCAGCTGCTCCTCTCCACATGGAGGAGCGGCGGCTCTACTCCGAGCTCCTCCTGCTCCTCTCCACGTGGAGGAGCGGCAGCTCTACTCCGAGCTCCTCCTGCTCCTCTCCACGTGGAGGAGCGGCAGCTCTACTCCGAGCTCCTCCTGCTCCTCTCCACGTGGAGGAGCGGCGGCTCTACTAAAAAAATAATTTAATTCTGAATAAAAATGAATTCCTGTAAACACTTAATTCCTGATGAAAATGATTATTCAGAATTAAACATAATTCCGAAATAAGTGGGTGGTTTATTCCAATTTTAAAACTGAATTCATTTATTCCTCGATCCTGTAAACGTTTATTCTTCTTAAAAATAATTCCGGTTGTTCGGCTCGTGCTCGTTGGGTCGGACTTCTGATCCGGCTCCTCCGGTCGTCTCTTCGGACTTTCCTCCTCGGCTCTTTGGATTTGTGAGCGGGATGTGGGAGTGGGCTGAGGTTTGTCTTCGTCCTCCTTCTCCGCTCTTCCCGTCTCCTCCTCAGCGACAGACGGAAAGCGTGAGGACAGAATTCTCCAGCTGCTGCTTCATTACCATCCGAACGACTGCGGAAAAAATTTGGATCACGTTTGTGTCCGTGGCGTAACGACAAACCGAGACGACAAAAAGCCGGGAGCAGCTGAAGCGTTTTCTTCCGGTCGACGTAAATCCGTTCATGTCCCTGTCCGATCAGAAACTTCCCGACCTCCAGACGTTGAGCGGAATTAAATAAAGTCGATTTAACGGGTTTTCCATGTAAACCTCAATTCAGAATGATTATTTCCATGTAAACTCAAATTAATTCCGAACTATTTAATTCAGAACAATTAATTCTGAATTTAAAAGGAGGAGGAGGATTTTTATTTTCAACCAGCGACGTTCACACGGAGAGCGGGATTCGAACCACCGACCTTCGGATCAGTGGACGAGCGCTCCATGATCACCAGAGTGAAGAGTTTCCTCAGAACCTTCAGATGTTTGAATGAAGTTCAGGTTTTTACCGACACAGCGGCTCCCGTCCTCGTCCAGGCTGAAGCCACTGGGGCACTGACACCAGAAACTGCCCTCGGTGTTCATACAGCGCCCCCCAGAGCACAGGGAGGGGCTCTGCAGGCACTCGTCCACATCTGGAACAAACACAAAACAGACCTGCTTTAGTCCTGCTTTAGTCCTGCTTTAGTCCTGGTTTAGTTCTGGTTTAGTTCTGGTTTTACTCCTGGTTTAGTCCTGCTTTAGTCCTGGTTTAGTTCTGGTTTTACTCCTGGTTCAGTCCTGGTTTAGTTCTGGTTTAGTTCTGGTTTTACTCCTGGTTCAGTCCTGGTTTAGTCCTGATTGTTTTCCCTGATCACCAGAACATCTGCAGATGAACTGAAGACCCCCACAAACAGGAACAGCAGTGAGATGTTCTCCTTCCTCATGAAGGTCTCTGAGGTGGAGTATATATCCACATACTACAACTACAGTGACATGTGTATGTTCCACAGTATGGCATTAGACATGTCATCACCATGGAGACAAGGTTATGTCACCACCAGGCCCAGTTACAGGTCAGATCTGTGGAGCGGTGACCTTCACAGTAAGAATGCAGGTTTGCCAGGGCATTTTTGAGCAATTAAACATCTGTAATTAAAGAAATACAAGACTGAGGAGTTCAATGTAATACTGTGGAACATTCCAAGCAGCAAGCTGAAAAGTTCCTTAGTGAACCTTTAAAACAGACACGCTGGTAACGGTCTCATCCAAAAACATGACATGGACACTTGCATGTTTTTAGCTTCATTTAAATTCTTTAATTTTTTCCTGTCCTTTGTGCTCACATGGTTCACAGGTGAGTCATGTGACCACAGGTGAGTCACAGGTGAGTCATGTGACCGCGTCAACATCAAACTAAATGAGATTTCACTGAAAAGCTCTGCTCCAGTCCTGACCCAGACCTGGGACTGAACCAGGACTCACAGAGGTACTATTCAGACTGGCCGGACCAGCCAAGACCACTTCTGAACCCAATAAAGTCCAGACTCGGTCTCACCTGAGTCTCACCTGGGCAGGTGTGGAGTCCTCACAGCGTCAGGTGAACAGAGTTCCTCAGGTTTCATGTTTCAGAGATAAAATCAGACTGGAATTTTGACTCTTTTAGTCCTGGTTCACTCCTGGTTCAGACCTGGTTCAGACCTGGTTCAGTCCTGGTCTAGTCCTGGTTTAGTCCTGGTTTAGTCCTGGTTTAGGCCTGGTTTAGTCCTGGTTCAGTCCTGGTTCAGTCCTGGTTTAGTCCTGGTCTAGTCCTGGTCTAGTCCTGGTTTAGTCCTGGTTCAGTCCTGGTTTAGGCCTGGTCCAGACCCGGTCTGGTGCTCACCTGTACAGGTGTTGAGTTGGTCGTCATGGTGATAGCCGTCAGGGCAGTGACAGGTGAAGCCCTGGGCAGAGTTGTAGCAGACTCCAGGTCCACAGATGAACGGGTTCAGCTGGCACTCGTCCACCTCTGGAACAAACACACGGTGAGAAGAATGAGCTGAACATAATGAGGACCTGAACATAATGAGGACCTGAACATAATGAGGACCTGAACATTATGAGGACCTGAACATTATGAGGACCTGAACATAATGAGGACCTGAACATAACGAGGACCTGAACATTATGAGGACCTGAACATAATGAGGACCTGAACATAACGAGTACCTGAACATAACGAAGAACTGAACATAATGAGGACCTGAACATTATGAGGACCTGAACATAATGAGGACCTGAACATTATGAGGACCTGCACATAATGAGGACCTGAACATAATGAGGACCTGAACATTATGAGGACCTGAACATAATGAGGACCTGAACATAACGAGGACCTGAACCTAATGAGGACCTGAACATTATGAGGACCTGAACATAATGAGGACCTGAACATTATGAGGACCTGAACATAATGAGGACCTGAAGATAATGAGGACCTGAACATTATGAGGACCTGAACATAATGAGGACCTGAACATAACGAGGACCTGAACATAACGAGG
>JAVJIX010000200.1:927500-942500 GCA_036785185.1 Paratrypauchen microcephalus
CTGGGCGTTTATGAACCGGGTTTGGGAGGACGGTGTAGCCCATCCCTCCAGGACAGATCTCCTTAAACTTAGCTGCAAAAACACAAGAGTTCATCAAATTAAAAAATAAACTGGACAAAGACTCACTAATGAAGCAAAAGATCTACTGAAGCACACGAGGATGTTCTGACCTCAGCTTGTTACAGACCGAGGTTCAAACAGAAAGATGGAGGGATTGGTTGCTCGGGCAACCTACAGAGTGGGCGTGTCTCACCTGTGCCAGGGGCGGGGTTAGACTGAGAGTGGGCGTGTCTCACCTGTGCCAGGGGCGGGGTTAGAGTAAGAGTGGGCGTGTCTCACCTGTGCCAGGGGCGGGGTTAGAGTGAGAGTGGGCGTGTCTCACCTGTGCCAGGGGCGGGGTTAGAGTGAGAGTGGGCATGTCTCACCTGTGCCGGGGGAGGGGCAGCGGTCACAGTGGGGGCCCCAGGCTTTACCCACGCTGCAGCAGCAGAGGGCCCTGGTGAGCTGAGCCGACACCGGGTGGAGACATTGGCCCCCGGAGCCCACCAACCGGAAACATGCCCCCTTCTCCTCTGGGAGAGGGCCAGCTGCACCACAACAGAAGAACCACCAGACCCAGGGAGGGAAGACCAGACCCAGGGAGGGAAGACCAGACCCAGGGAGGGACCACCAGACCCAGGGAGGGACCACCAGACCCAGGGAGGGACCACCAGGCCCAGGGAGGGACCACCAGACCCAGGGAGGGACCACCAGACCCAGGGAGGGACCACCAGACCCAGGGAGGGAAGACCAGACCCAGGGAGGGACCACCAGACCCAGGGAGGGACCACCAGGACCAGGGAGGGACCACCAGACCCACAGAGGACAGAGGGAGAGACAGAGAGACCCTTCACCAGAAAGTTACACCAAATATCAAAGAGAAGCATGTTTCCAGAGTTTAACCACAAACTGAATCCAGTGCTTTGCCTCACAGGTCAGATCTGTGGTGAGGTGCCCCTGCTCACAGTAAGAGTGCTTGTTTTTCAAGGTATTATTTTCTTCATTTTCTTCCACTTTATCCATGGGCAGTGGTCTGAGCAGGGGGGCCCAGAACTCCTTCACCCCGGACACTTCCTCTAGCTCCTCCGGGGGGACCCCAAAGCGTTCCCAGGCCAGCCGGGAGACATAGTCCCTCCAGCGTGTCCTGGGTCTTCCCCGGGGCCTCCTCCCGGTGGGACGTGCCCAGAACACCTCCTGAGGGAGGAGTCCAGGAGGCGTCCAGAACAGACGCCCGAGCCTCCTCAGCTGCTCCTCTCCACGTGGAGGAGCGGCGGCACTATTCCGAGCTCCTCCCGTGTGCCTGAGCTCCTCACCCTATCTCTAAGGGAGCGCCCAGCCACTCTGCGGAGGAAACTAATTTCGGCCGCTTGTATCTATTTATTCATTTAATAGGGACAGTGCATATTAATCTGCAACACTGCAGTGTAAATACACCAGATTATAGCAAGAATGCTAATTTCCATCTGTAGCATCCACGATCTTGTTTTGAAAATCCCTCCCCCTTCAGAGCACTATCCCAACTCCCTCAGTGTGCGTCCCACCAATGAAACTCCTGCACGTCACATCGGGTTTGTCCAGTTGTTGTGTTCAGTTTTGCATCAGGTTTTTGTGTATTTTTGGAGAATTGTCGTGTAGGAGCATGGGGGACGAATTTATTGATTTTTCCAACACATTTTTGCAGCTCCACCACAGAGCAGATCTGTTTAAAGTCATTTTGTAAAATTTCACATTTCTTTAAAACATGCAACAATAAAGGAATGTCGCAGAAAAAGCCCACACTGTTCAATGCGCCTGAACGCACCACGAGGAGGCTGTGTTTGTGTGTTTGTGTGTTTGTGTGTTTGTGTGTTTGTGTGTATGGAGTTTGTGTGTTTGTGTGTTTGTGTGTATGGAGTTTGTGTGTTTGTGTGTATGGAGTTTGTGTGTTTGTGTGTTTGTGTGTTTGTGTGTTTGTGTGTTTGTGTGTATGGAGTTTGTGTGTATGGAGTTTGTGTGTTTGTGTGTATGGAGTTTGTGTGTTTGTGTGTTTGTGTGTATGGAGTTTGTGTGTTTGTGTGTTTGTGTGTTTGTGTGTTTGTGTGTATGGAGTTTGTGTGTTTGTGTGTTTGTGTGTTTGTGTGTTTGTGTGTATGGAGTTTGTGTGTTTGTGTGTATGGAGTTTGTGTGTTTGTGTGTTTGTGTGTTTGTGTGTTTGTGTGTATGGAGTTTGTGTGTTTGTGTGTTTGTGTGTTTGTGTGTTTGTGTGTATGGAGTTTGTGTGTTTGTGTGTTTGTGTGTATGTATGTATGGAGTTTGTGTGTTTGTGTGTTTGTGTGTATGTGTGTATGGAGTTTGTGTGTTTGTGTGTTTGTGTGTTTGTGTGTATGGAGTTTGTGTGTTTGTGTGTATGGAGTTTGTGTGTTTGTGTGTTTGTGTGTTTGTGTGTATGGAGTTTGTGTGTTTGTGTGTTTGTGTGTTTGTGTGTATGGAGTTTGTGTGTTTGTGTGTTTGTGTGTTTGTGTGTTTGTGTGTATGGAGTTTGTGTGTTTGTGTGTTTGTGTGTTTGTGTGTTTGTGTGTATGGAGTTTGTGTGTTTGTGTGTATGGAGTTTGTGTGTTTGTGTGTTTGTGTGTTTGTGTGTATGGAGTTTGTGTGTTTGTGTGTATGGAGTTTGTGTGTTTGTGTGTTTGTGTGTTTGTGTGTATGGAGTTTGTGTGTTTGTGTGTATGGAGTTTGTGTGTTTGTGTGTTTGTGTGTTTGTGTGTTTGTGTGTATGGAGTTTGTGTGTTTGTGTGTATGGAGTTTGTGTGTTTGTGTGTTTGTGTGTATGGAGTTTGTGTGTTTGTGTGTGTGTTTGTGTGTATGGAGTTTGTGTGTTTGTGTGTTTGTGTGTATGGAGTTTGTGTGTTTGTGTGTTTGTGTGTATGGAGTTTGTGTGTTTGTGTGTTTGTGTGTTTGTGCGTTTGTGTGTATGGAGTTTGTGTGTTTGTGTGTTTGTGTGTTTGTGTGTATGGAGTTTGTGTGTTTGTGTGTTTGTGTGTTTGTGTGTTTGTGTGTTTGTGTGTATGGAGTTTGTGTGTTTGTGTGTTTGTGTGTTTGTGTGTATGGAGTTTGTGTGTTTGTGTGTATGGAGTTTGTGTGTTTGTGTGTTTGTGTGTTTGTGTGTTTGTGTGTTTGTGTGTATGGAGTTTGTGTGTTTGTGTGTTTGTGTGTTTGTGTGTTTGGAGTTTGTGTGTTTGTGTGTTTGTGTGTATGGAGTTTGTGTGTTTGTGTGTTTGTGTGTTTGTGTGTTTGTGTGTTTGTGTGTATGGAGTTTGTGTGTTTGTGTGTTTGTGTGTTTGTGTGTATGGAGTTTGTGTGTTTGTGTGTTTGTGTGTTTGTGTGTTTGTGTGTTTGTGTGTATGGAGTTTGTGTGTTTGTGTGTTTGTGTGTATGGAGTTTGTGTGTGTGTTTGTGTGTTTGTGTGTTTGTGTGTTTGTGTGTTTGTGTGTATGGAGTTTGTGTGTTTGTGTGTTTGTGTGTTTGTGTGTTTGTGTGTATGGAGTTTGTGTGTTTGTGTGTTTGTGTGTTTGTGTGTTTGTGTGTTTGTGTGTTTGTGTGTATGGAGTTTGTGTGTTTGTGTGTTTGTGTGTTTGTGTGTATGGAGTTTGTGTGTTTGTGTGTTTGTGTGTTTGGAGTTTGTGTGTTTGGAGTTTGTGTGTTTGTGTGTTTGTGTGTTTGTGTGTTTGTGTGTATGGAGTTTGTGTGTTTGTGTGTATGGAGTTTGTGTGTTTGTGTGTTTGTGTGTATGGAGTTTGTGTGTTTGTGAGTTTGTGTGTATGGAGTTTGTGTGTTTGTGTGTATGGAGTTTGTGTGTTTGTGTGTTTGTGTGTTTGTGTGTTTGTGTGTATGGAGTTTGTGTGTTTGTGTGTTTGTGTGTTTGTGTGTATGGAGTTTGTGTGTTTGTGAGTTTGTGTGTATGGAGTTTGTGTGTTTGTGTGTTTGTGTGTTTGTGTGTTTGTGAGTTTGTGTGTATGGAGTTTGTGTGTTTGTGTGTTTGTGTGTTTGTGTGTATGGAGTTTGTGTGTTTGTGTGTTTGTGTGTTTGTGTGTTTGTGTGTTTGTGTGTTTGCGTGTGTGTGCGTTTGTGTGTTTGTGTATTTGTGTATTTGTGTGTTTGTGTGTTTGTGTGTTTGTGTATTTGTGTGTGTGTGTGTGTTTGCATGTTTGTGTGTTTGTGCGTTTGTGCGTTTGTGTGTTTGTGTGTTTGTGTGTTTGTGTGTTTGTGTGTATGGAGTTTGTGTGTTTGTGTGTTTGTGTGTTTGTGTGTATGGAGTTTGTGTGTTTGTGGGAATCGTTTTGAAAATGTGAACTGTTGAAGTGAAGAGGACTCACGGAGGCACAGGGTCAGGCTGGGGTCCGGCATGAACCCCGAGAGGCACGAGCAGCGGAAACTCCCCACCGTGTTCAGACACTTCCCATTTGGACACACCCCGGGAACCGCACACTCGTCCACATCTGAAGAGGAACAAGACGGCAACAAGTTACGACGGGCCCTCCGGACCCCTGTGACTGTAAAAGGACACGCTTCAGTGGGAGCGCTGCAGATCTTCATTTTTCCCACTGGGGCTGAAGCCGCTGAAGCCCACATCCTTCTGGAAGCACAAAGGCGGGTGGTGACGCTGCCATCCTGATCCCAAAAGTCTTGGTTATGTTCTTGTTTAGTCCTGGTTTAGTCTTGGTTTAGTCCTGGTTTAGTCCTGGTTTAGTCAAAGTTTCTCCAGTTAAATCCTGGTTCAGTTATAGTTAGTTCCGGTTTAGTCCTCGTTGTCCTGATCCCAAAACCTGCCTGAGCTTGTAGGCGTACCCCTTCGTTTCAAGTCTGGTCGAGAGCTTACTTCGTTTCAAGGGGTATGTCGCCCGAGGTCGTGGCCAGAGCCCTTGATCAGAATTAGAATCGGGACACCCCTTGTCCTCACATGAACGGGCAAAACCAAGGGGTAGGGGTAAGACGAAGGGGTAAGACAGAGGAATGGGACGCAGCCCAAAGGTGCCTGAGGTGGAGTTTGTCAGTGAATCGTCAGTGCACTCGGTACAAAACTAAAGGTGTGTGATGGTTGTGTAAACAGTTGTATAAATAATTGTGTATAGGGATGCACGATATATCGGCATTAACATCGGTATCGGCCGATATTGCCAAATTTTAACATATCGGTATCGGCCCGATGTGTAAGCGTGGGCCGATATTAACGACCGATATTTGTCCGTACAGTAATCCCTCCAATTAACCTTTTCTCACATTTCTCTCTCATTTAAACACTCAAACTTTTGTAGATTTTCAACAAAATGTATTAATAGTGAAGCCCCCACCCGGGGCTGCGAGCACCAGACCCGTGTCCAAACCGTGTCCAAACCGTGTCCAAACCGTGCCTCCTCCTCAGGACCACGTCCACGGTCCTGAGGAGGAGGAGCAGTCCGAGCACATCAAACCTCGACATGAACGAACGCAAGAGCCGCACGAAACCAGGCAAAGAGCCGCACGCCGTGGTTTAGTCCTGGTTTAGACCTGGTCCAGTCCAGGTTTAGTCCGCGTTTAGTTCCGGTCTGATCCTGGTCTAGTTCCAGTCTCGCCCCCACCCCGCGTCCCCCATCTATAACATCAATCGGCAAAGGTCCCTTAGCCAATCAGGACGCAGAACACAATGTTACACTATAAAAAAAAAAATTGAAATTGAAAAAAAATAAAAATAAAAAAAAATCAGGAGTCAAAACATGTTTTGGGAAAATAAAAGACATTCAAAAATTCATTTTGCGTGATTTTCAGTCTGTATAAAATGTTATCTCAGAATTAAAAATAAATAAATATCGGTATCGGTTGATAACAGCAACATTAATATCGGATATCGGCTAAAATGTTCACATGGTGCATCCCGAGTTGTTTTCAACCAAACATACTTTGTCCAGTTGACAAATTGAACTTCTCCTTTTATCACAGTTGTGTAAATAGCTGTGTAAATAGTTGTGTAAATAGTTGTGTAAATGGTTGTGTAAATGGTTGTGTAAATAGTTGTGTAAATAGTTGTGTAAATAGTTGTGTAAATAGTTGTGTAAATGTCCGTGCTGGTGGACTCGTACCGTGGCAGTGGGAGGTGTTGACTCGTCGGTATCCGTGGGGACAGTCGATCAGAGGCACTGCTGCAAACACACGTTACAAAACAGATGTTTACAAAGCATTTTCTACATTTTCAAACAGCACAATATCAAATGTACACTAGCAGCACCAGTTCCACCTGCTGATGTCATGAGGTGCTGCTCCTCTGTTGGGGGAGGAGTTCAAGTATGTCGGGGTCTTGTTCACGAGTGAGGGGAGGATGGAGCGTGAGATTGACAGGTGGGATTGACAGGTGGATCGGTGCAGCGTCGGCAGTGATGCGGTCGCTGTACCGGACCGTTGTGGTCGGCTCAGCTCTCGATTTACCGTCGATCTACGTTCCTCCCCTCACCTATGGTCATGAGCTCTGGGTAATGACCGAAAGGACGAGATCGCCGATACAAGCGGCCAAAATGAGTTTCCTCCACAGAGTGGCTGGACGCTCCCTTAGAGATAGGGTGAGGAGTAGACCTGGTTTAGTTTAGACCTTGTCTAGTCCCAGTTTAGACCTGGTTTAGTCCCAGTTTAGACCTGGTTTAGTCCCGGTTTAGACCTGGTCTGGCTCGGGCGTCTGTTCCTCCTGGACTCCTCCCTCAGGAGGTGTTCCGGGCACGTCCCACCGGGAGGAGGCCCCGGGGAAGACCCAGGACACGCTGGAGGGACTATGTCTCCCGGCTGGCCTGGGAACGCGCTGTGGTCCCCCCAGAGGAGCTGGAGGAAGTGTCTGCGGTGAAGGAAGTCTGGGAGTCCCCGTTTAGACTGTTGCCCCCGCGACCCGACCCCGGATAAGAGGAAGAACATGGACGGATGGATTATATTTCAGATTTTTCTTTAAACCAGGGAGACACAGACACTCAGACTGGAGGAGGCAGGTTCTTTCACTCAGGGCTGGGTCGAGTCTGTTCATATCCTGCGTTCTTAAACTGGGGACCCTCAGGAGTCTCTGGGGTCTCTGGGCCATGTGAAATGAAAAACTCTGATCATTACATAAATTATAACTGTGATGACGTTTCCAGTCACGTCAGCTCCAGCGGATTCCACAGTTTTCTAACACTGAAGTCAGAGCACACGTTTCTTTATGAAGTCGTTTAGATGAAGATTTAAAATGTCACAGTGAGAACAGAACGATCCACAGACACACAGGCACTATACGGCTGGGTTCAAGAGTACCTAAGGAGTACCTGGTTTGTTGGGGCACTTGTTGCACTGGTGGAAGCCCCAGGATGTCCCCAGGGAGTTACAGCACTGCTCCTGCTTCGAGAGGCCGGGGAGGACCTTCCCACACTGAGGACAGAGGACAGAGGACAGAGGACAGAGGACAGAAGACAGAGGACAGAGGACAGAGGACAGAGGACAGAGGACAGAGGACAGAGGACAGAAGACAGAGGACAGAGGACAGAGGACAGAAGACAGAGGACAGAGGACAGAGGACAGAGGACAGAGGACAGAGGACAGAGGACAGAAGACAGAGGACAGAGGACAGAGGACAGAAGACAGAGGACAGAGGACAGAGACATGTGATCAAGAACACGAGACTCAAGCACTTTAAAAGAGAATTAATGTTTTTTACAATCTGAGCCTTATTTCGGTAATAAAACAAGTTGTTTTACTCACCCATAGCACTTTGGTGTCATTTGGAGCACTTCCAGAGATGTTTTAGTTTAGCGATCTCCGTAACGTGAGTTCTCGGGGCACATGCTTGCGGTCTCCAAATAACACAAACTTTAGCACTTTTCAAATTACAGAAGCTCAATGTCTTAGTCTACACTTTAGTTTGAGTCAGAAGTGCCTCTAATCTGAGATTTATCCATAGTTTGGAGTAGATGAGGAGGACAGTCGCATGTGCGGCGTCACAGCTGATTTCGCTCTCAGCTCTCGGGACCCAAACATGAAAGGCAAAGCTGTAAGACGTTTGGACCATCGTGTTTGCAGTACCCACTTCAGTCAGGATCATTTTTTAACCCGCAAAGGAAAAGAAAGAAGGGCAGCGGATTCAGCGCACGATTCTGAGAAGTAATGTGAAACCGATGGCTGTTCTCTGCTGCTCCGAAAACTGTCTCCGCTTCATTCTTTCTGTATCCATTCTGTCTCCTCATCCGTATACTCCTCTTCAGTCCTCAGTCCTCCAGAAGTCCTCTTCAGCCTCAAAGTCCCAATCTTCTGCCATGTGTCGCTCGCAACAGAAATTCTGAGCGTCTTCTTATCTGCAAATCAGCTGTGACTGAGCACATGTGCACTGTCCTCCTCATCTACTCCAAACTATGGATAAATCTCAGATTAGAGGCTCTTTTGACTCAAACTAAAGTGTAGACTAAGACATTGAGCTTCTATGATTTGAAAAGTGATAAAGTTTGTGTTATTTTGGTGACTGCAACATTGTGCCCCAAGCACTCACGTTAACGGATATCGCTAAACTAAAACATCTACGAAACTGCTCCTAATGACACCAAAGTGCTATGGGTGAGTAAAACAACTTGTTTTATTACCGAAATAAGGCTCAGATTGTAAAAAACGGTAATTCTCCTTTAATACTAAACTGTCCACACAGGTTTAGTTTGCCAAGAATGCTGCTTTAACTGGAGACAGGTCACGATCCTCGGACGTGAGAGTTTCAGCTGAAAGGACTTTAAACCAGAAGATTAATCTGACGGGTTTGTGGAGCTGATCCCAAAGAAAGAATGAGAAGGAGAAACATCTGAGGATTTCTTTAAAAACCGACTCTCCCGTTGGCGGTTTTCAGATTCTAGAATGTGATGATGTCAGACTCCCGGACAGGGGGCGAGGGTCAGATTTCCCTGTTGATCTCACTGTACTTTGTGATCATCTCCAAAAGGGAAAGGCACGAATGTTGAACTCGATCAATTCTATTTCTGAATAAACAGAGGAACTTCTTGTATCACAACAATTTTCATCCATCTGAATTAAATAATATTGGCCTAGAGAATGTTGTGATCATCTGAAAATCAGTTGTAGAGTTCTGTGGGGAGTTCTTTGGGGTTCTGTAGGGTTCTGTTTTTCTGTTCTAGCTGTCACGGTGAGCGGACGTGTTTTCCTTTTCCTCCCTTATCTTGCTGAGCTCTGTGTCTGGTGTGTTTTTTTATCTCTCGTCTCGTCCCTTTTTCTCTTGTTGGAACAGATTTTTTTAAATCCTAAATTATGGAATTGATAAACTGGTCCCTCAACGCAACTGACACACTTTTTTCATGGAGGAATGTCGGTCCGGGAAAGCCGAACTGTCCTGACCGATACACGAGGGACGTTTGGGACAAGGGAAAGGTTGTGTGTCTGGCACCGCTGTTCCCGGAGGACGTTGAGGACATTTACCTATTTGGATTTTTGATGGCGGGACGTCTGTTGATTGGCCTGGGGATGTTCCTGATCTATCGGGAAAATTGGAAAGCTGGCAGCCAATAAAAAGTGGTGGAAGCTGTCGGCCACTAACGGGACCACAGCTGTTGCTGACCTGGTGAAGGGATTACATCAGAAGGTGACGCAGATTGAGGAACTGTAATTGCCAATCTGTGGAAACCTCCTGGCGCCTGAATTCCATCATGAGCTTGTGGAACTTTGCAAAAACAACACAGCTGAGACTGGAATCATAACGACGTGACAGGAGGACATGACGAGAGAGATGACAAGAGGTTTAGCGGCCCTGCATGGGGACATGAGGTCGGGGCCTTGCAGAGCCAGGGGTCCAAATAAATTGTCCGTTCACCTGGTTCTAAATTGTATTGATTGACTATGTGATTTTTTTTTCCCCTGTAACTAATCAGTCTCCTTGAAACATGACTCTTTGTTTTGACCTACTCTCCGGCACTCAACACCCCCCAGGTGACGGCTGTGGTTATCACGACACACTATAAACAAAAGGACGTGTTATCAAAATCCAGCTGGAACACTCTGACGTGTATTCTGTAAACACTATTAAGTAATGTCCACCTCAGCTTCAGTTTCATCAATTTCATCAATATTCTGTTCTACCCCTCCCCTCCAAACCCTACCGTGTGTTCACAAAACAAAAAGATGCCGTGTGTTACCTGTCCCATTGTTTTTGTCGTAATGTGTTTGTGAATATTGTTATTGATTGTGCTGCATCTTTTTCTACTCAGTTATCTCCGAGTCGGCGGCCGCTCATGCGCCGTGGCCCCTCCCCTGAGTGTGACCAGAACTAGACCAGAACTAGACCAGGACTAAACCAGGACTAAACCAGGACTAAACCAAGACTAAACTAGGACTAAACCAGGACTAAACCAAGACTAAACCGGGACTAAACCAGGACTAAACCAAGACTAAACCAGGTCTGGACCAGGACTAAACCAAGACTAAACCAAGACTAAACCAGGTCTAAACCAGGACTAAAACAAGACTAAACCGGGACTAAACCAAGACTAAACCAGGTCTAAACCAGGACTGAACCAGGACTGAACCAGGACTAAACCAGGACTAAATCAGGACTAAACGAAGACTAAACCAGGACTAAACCAGGACTAAACCAAGACTAAACCAGGACTAAACCAAGACTAAACCAGGTCTAAACCAGGACTAAAACAAGACTAAACCAGGTCTAAACCAGGACTGAACCAGGACTGAACCAGGACTAAACCAGGACTAAACCAAGACTAAACCAGGTCTAAACCAGGACTGAACCAGGACTGAACCAGGACTAAACCAGGACTAAATCAGGACTAAACCAAGACTAAACCAGGACTAAACCAGGACTAAACCAAGACTAAACCGGGACTAAACCAGGACTAAACCAAGACTAAACCAGGTCTGGACCAGGACTAAACCAGGTCTAAACCAATACTAAACCAAGACTAAACCAGGTCTAAACCAGGACTAAAACAAGACTAAACCAGGACTAAACCAAGACTAAGCCAAGACTAAACCAAGACTAAACCAGGTCTAAACCAGGACTAAACCAAGACTAAACCGGGACTAAACCAGGACTGAACCAGGTCTAAACCAGGACTAAACCAAGACTAAACCGGGACTGAACCAGGACTAAACCAGGACTAAACCAAGACTAAACCAGGACTAAACCGGGATTAGAACAGGACTAAACCAGGTCTAAACCAAGTCTAAACCAGGACTAAACCAAGACTAAACCAGGTCTAAGCCAGGACTAAACCGGGACTAAACCGGGACTAAACCGGAACTAAACCAGGTCTAAACCAGGACTAAACCGGGACTAAACCGGGACTAAACCAAGACTAAACCGGGACAAACCGGGATTAGAACAGGACTAAACCAAGACTAAACCAGGACTAAACCAGGACTAAACCAAGACTAAACCAGGACTAAACCAGGACTAAACCAAGACTAAACCAGGTCTAAACCAGGACTAAACCGTGACTAAACCAGGACTAAACCAGGACTAAACCAGGTCTAAACCAGGACTAAACCAAGACTAAACCAAGACTAAACCGGGACTAAACCAGGACTGAACCAGGACTAAACCAGGACTAAACCAAGACTAAACCAGGTCTAAACCAGGACTAAACCAAGACTAAACCAAGACTAAACCGGGACTGAACCAGGACTAAACCAGGACTAAACCAAGACTAAACCGGGACTAAACCGGGATTAGAACAGGACTAAACCAGGTCTAAACCAAGTCTAAACCAGGACTAAACCAAGACTAAACCAGGTCTAAGCCAGGACTAAACCGGGACTAAGCCGGGACTAAACCGGAACTAAACCAGGTCTAAACCAGGACTAAACCGGGACTAAACCGGGACTAAACCAAGACTAAACCGGGACAAACCGGGATTAGAACAGGACTAAACCAGGTCTAAACCAGGTCTAAACCAGGACTAAACCAGGACTAAACCAAGACTAAACCGGGACTAAGCCGGGATTAGAACAGGACTAAACCAGGACTAAACCAAGACTAAACCGGGACTAAGCCGGGATTAGAACAGGACTAAACCAGGACTAAACCAGGACTAAACCGGGACTAAGCCGGGATTAGAACCAGGACTAAACCAGGACTAAACCAGGACTAAACCAGGACTAAACCAGGACTAAACCGTGACTAAACCGTGACTAAACCAGGACTAAACCAGGACTAAACCGTGACTAAACCAGGACTAAACCAGGACTAAACAGTGAAATTTCTATTCACTGTATGTCGTGTACATATGGCAGAACTCGACAATAAAGCAAACTCTGAACTATGAACTGTGGAGTTCTACAGATTTCTGTGGGGTTCTACAGGGTTCTGTGGGGTTCTACAGAGTTCTGTGGGGTTCTACAGGGTTCTGTGGAGTTCTACAGATTTCTGTGGGGTTCTACAGGGTTCTGTGGGGTTCTACAGGGTTCTGTGGAGTTCTACAGATTTCTGTGGGGTTCTACAGGGTTCTGTGGGGTTCTACAGGGTTCTGTGGAGTTCTACAAATTTCTGTGGGGTTCTACAGGGTTATGTGGGGTTCTACAGGGTTCTGTGGGGTTCTACAGATTTCTGTGGGGTTCTACAGGGTTCTGTGGAGTTCTACAGATTTCTGTGGGGTTCTACAGGGTTCTGTGGAGTTCTACAGATTTCTGTGGGGTTCTACAGGGTTCTGTGGGGTTCTACAGGGTTCTGTGGGGTTCTACAGGGTTCTGTGGAGTTCTACAGATTTCTGTGGGGTTCTACAGGTTTCTGTGGGGTTCTACAGGGTTCTGTGATGATGTCAAACTCCCAGATTCAGGGCAACGACCAGTTTCTCCTGTTGATCTCACTGTACTTTGCCATGAAATATCGGAAAGGTAAATTCCCAAATATGAACCTGATCATTTCTATTATTGATTAGACCCAAGACCTGCAGGATTATAACAAACATCTGCCCCCGTCTGTATTAGAAAACATCAGAGAGAACATCAGAGAGAACGCCGTGACGTCATCTGAAACTCAGCCACTGGCCCCTGTTCAGCATCTGAAACTATCACGTTGTCTTCTTCGAGAACTTCTACTTGAAACTTTGCAGTGGCATCGCGGTGGGGGTGTCTGTGGTGGAATGTTCAGCAGTTACCGTGGTGACACAATGCACCGTTGTTAGCAAAAACTGTCAAAAAGGTTATGTTAAAACTATCTAAAATCCCAAAGTGATTTAAAGAGCACGTTTCCATTTCCCTGTGATCAGTCTGAGCGGTGGAGTTCAGATCAGTTCTTTACGGTCAGATTGCATTAAATTAAAAGTAAACTGAAGTCTAACGTGTGTGACAGAGCTTCAGACAGAGCAGTGCCTTCCGTTAGCAGATATGTGATTAGCATACCTGCGTGCTGGTGGTCTCCTGGAAGCATCGGCCCAGAGTGTTCTTGGACACCGGGAAACTCGACTGTGGAGGAATTTTGTAACTGTACGAGTACGAGTAGGCGGAGCCAGGCGAGTACACGAAGGCGGAGCCAGGAGAGGGGTGGGCGGAGCCAGAGGAGGGGTGGGCGGGGCTGAAGTTTTCCACCTGCGACACCTGGTGCACCTGGATCGACGCCTCCGGAGGGTGTTGGACGTGAACGTTCACCAAACCAGGATTAAGAACTGAAGAGAGGAACACAGAGAGGAGTGTGTTCTGGAGTGTGTCCTGGAGTGTGTGCTGGAATGTGCTGGGGTGTGTTCTGGAGTGTGTTCTGGAGTGTGTGCTGGAATGTGCTGGGGTGTGTCCTGGAGTGTGTGCTGGAATGTGCTGGGGTGTGTCCTGGAGTGTGTTCTGGAGTGTGTCCTGGAGTGTGTGCTGGAATGTGCTGGGGTGTGTCCTGGAGTGTGTGCTGGAATGTGCTGGGGTGTATTCTGGAGTGTGTCCTCAATCAATCAATCAATCAATCAATATAATATTTATAAGGCGCTTTTCATACAAAAATTGTAACACAAAGCGTCCTGGAGTGTTCTGGGGTGTGTGCTGGAGTGTCCTGGAGTGTGTCCTGGAGTGTGTGCTGGAATGTGCTGGGGTGTGTTCTGGAGTGTGTCCTGGAGTGTGCTGGGGTGTGTGCTGGGGTGTGTTCTGGGGTGTGTCCTGGAGTGTGCTGGGGTGTGTGCTGGGGTGTGTTCTGGAGTGTGTCCTGGAGTGTGTGCTGGGGTGTGCTCTGGGGTGTGTCCTGGAGTGTGCTGGGGTGTGTGCTGGAGTGTGCTGGGGTGTGTCCTGGAGTGTGCTGTAGTGTGTTCTGGAGTGTGCTGTAGTGTGTTCTGGAGTGTGCTGGGGTGTGTCCTGGAGTGTGCTGGAGTGTGTTCTGGAGTGTGCTGGGGTGTGTCCTGGAGTGTGCTGGGGTGTGTGCTGGAGTGTGCTGGGGTGTGTCCTGGAGTGTGTGCTGGAATGTGCTGGGGTGTGTTCTGGAGTGTGTCCTGGAGTGTGCTGGGGTGTGTGCTGGGGTGTGTTCTGGGGTGTGTCCTGGAGTGTGCTGGGGTGTGTGCTGGGGTGTGTTCTGGAGTGTGTCCTGGAGTGTGTGCTGGGGTGTGCTCTGGGGTGTGTCCTGGAGTGTGCTGGGGTGTGTGCTGGAGTGTCCTGGAGTGGGTCCTGGAGTGTGTGCTGGAATGTGCTGGGGTGTGTTCTGGAGTGTGTCCTGGAGTGTGCTGGGGTGTGTGCTGGAGTGTGTTCTGGGGTGTGTCCTGGAGTGTGCTGGGGTGTGTGCTGGGGTGTGTTCTGGAGTGTGTCCTGGAGTGTGTGCTGGGGTGTGCTCTGGGGTGTGTCCTGGAGTGTGCTGGGGTGTGTGCTGGAGTGTGCTGGGGTGTGTCCTGGAGTGTGCTGTAGTGTGTTCTGGAGTGTGCTGTAGTGTGTTCTGGAGTGTGCTGGGGTGTGTCCTGGAGTGTGCTGGAGTGTGTTCTGGAGTGTGCTGGGGTGTGTCCTGGAGTGTGCTGGGGTGTGTGCTGGAGTGTGCTG
>JAVJIX010000200.1:947500-965000 GCA_036785185.1 Paratrypauchen microcephalus
TTAGACCCAGTTTAGTCCCGGTTTAAACCTGGTTTAATCCTGGTTTAGTCCTGGTTTAGTCCTGGTTTAGTCCTGGATTTGTTCTGGTTTAGTCCTAGTTTAGTGCTGATTTTGTCCTGGTTTAGTCTTGGTTTAGTCCTGGTTTAGTCCTAGTTTTGTCCTGGTTTAGTCCTGGTTTAGTCCTGGTTTACTCCTCGTTGTCCTGATCCCAAAACCTGCCTGAGCTTGTAGTCGTACCCCTTCGTTTCAAGTCTGGTCGAGAGCTTACTTCGTTTCAAGGGGTATGTAGCCCGAGGTCGTGGCCCGAGCCCTTGATCAGAATTAGAATCGGGACACCCCTTGCCCTCACATGAACGGGCAAAACCAAGGGGTAGGGGTAAGATGAAGGGGTAAGACAGAGGAATGGGATGCAGCTTTAGTCTCCCCTCTGTTTGTTCTCTGCTCTAACTCCTCCCCCTTCAGAGCGTCACACTCATGAATCTCCTGATGAACCTCCTGATGAACCTCCTGATGAACCTCCTGATGAACCTCCTGATGAACCTCCTGATGAACCTCCTGATGAACCTCCTCATGAACCTCCTCATGAACCTCCTGATGAACCTCCTGATGAACCTCCTGTTTCTCCTGTTTTTGTAGATTTATGGGGAATTATCGTGTGGAGCCTGTGGGCGGAGCCTCGTACAGGCCCGTACTGCTAACTGTAAGTAGGGTTTGAATAGGGCCCAGGAGAGATCACTAGATTCCTCAAACATGGAGGACTCTAAAACCTCTGCAGGTTTATTGACGAGGAACAAAGATAGAACACGAGAGAACGAGAGAAAGTGTGAAAGGACGGAGGGATCTGAGCATGTGCAGAAGCGTGACAGTGTGACCAATCAGATCCAGCCTCAGTCAGAGCGAACACTTTGAACCTGCTCTAAATCTATTCCACACCTGCCACTGTGCCCTTGGGCAAGACACTCCAGAGAGAGACACGCAGCACTAAAGTGTGATTTATGTGTTTTATTTATGTGTTTGTTTGTTTGTTTGTTTGTTTAACGTCTCTGTCTCCGATTTTGACTTTTAACTTTTTAAAAACATGAAAACAGAACAAGTTCATTGGAAACAGTTCGCAGAGGTCCTCACTTTTCACAACTCTGGTTCAGTCCTGGTTGAGTCCTGGTTTAGTCTTGGTTTATTACTGGTTTAGTCCTGGTTTAGTCTTGGTTTAGTCCTGGTTTAGTCCTGGTTGAGTCCTGATTGAGTCCTGGTTTAGTTCTGGTTGAGTCCTGGTTGAGTCCTGGTTTAGTCCTGGCTTACTCCTGGTCTCTCCAGTGGTGAGGGCACATCTGGAAAAGTGTTCTGTTGAATCAGAGCCCAGAGCGGCTACTGTCTGGACCAAGACCAGAGACCAGACCTGGACTAGGACCAGAGACCAGAGACCAGACTTGGACCAGGACCAAGACTAAACCAGGACTGGTCTTTAAGACCAACTTCCAGCTCCGGCCAAAACCACTACAGTAAAACGAAAGAATTAGTGCAGAGAAATTTGTGAGAGATTCACAAAGACGAGTAGAGAGAGAAGAGAGGGAGCAGGAGGAGGCGACAGAGAGAGAGAGAATGAAGGAGGAGAGAGGAGAGCCTGGACTCCTCACAACTATCTGACATGAGCTCAGTAATTTAGAGTTTGGATTCTGTTGGATTCTACAGAAAAAGAGAAAGAGGATCAGGTCCAAAGAAACACTTTCAGAATCACAAAAACTCTGAGTCCTGGTCCGGTTCTGTCTCTGGAGGTGTTCATGTCCCCGGGGACGACTCTGGACAGGCTGCAGGGACAATGTCTCTGGGCCTCAGGGTCAGTCAGGGAGACCCTGCTCAGGCTGCGTCCCCCACAACCCCACCCTTTGCTTCGTGTCCACCCTTTGCTTCGTGACCTCCCTTTGCTTCGTGACCTCCCTTTTCTTCATGTCCACCCTTTGCTTCGTGTCCACCCTTTGCTTCATGTCCTCCCTTTGCTTCATGTCCACCCTTTGCTTCTCGTTTACCCTTTGCTTCGTGTCCACCCTTTGCTTCTCATCCACCCTTTGCTTCTCGTCCACCCTTTGCTTCTCGTCCACCCTTTGCTTCTCATCCACCCTTTGCTTCTCTTCCACCCTTTGCTTCATGTCCTCCCTTTGCTTCATGTCCTCCCTTTGCTTCGTGACCTCCCTTTGCTTCATGTCCACCCTTTGCTTCATGTCCACCCTTTGCTTCGTGACCTCCCTTTTCTTCGTGTCCACCCTTTGCTTTGTGTCCACCCTTTGCTTCGTGTCCACCCTTTGCTTCTCATCCACCCTTTGCTTCTCGTCCACCCTTTGCTTCATGTCCACCCTTTGCTTCATGTCCACCCTTTGCTTCGTGTCCACCCTTTGCTTCATGTCCACCCTTTGCTTCTCATCCACCCTTTGCTTCTCGTCCACCCTTTGCTTCATGTCCACCCTTTGCTTCTCATCCACCCTTTGCTTCTCTTCCACCCTTTGCTTCATGTCCACCCTTTGCTTCATGTCCACCCTTTGCTTCGTGTCCACCCTTTGCTTCTCATCCACCCTTTGCTTCTCGTCCACCCTTTGCTTCATGTCCACCCTTTGCTTCATGTCCACCCTTTGCTTCGTGTCCACCCTTTGCTTCATGTCCACCCTTTGCTTCTCATCCACCCTTTGCTTCTCGTCCACCCTTTGCTTCATGTCCACCCTTTGCTTCTCATCCACCCTTTGCTTCTCTTCCACCCTTTGCTTCATGTCCACCCTTTGCTTCATGTCCACCCTTTGCTTCGTGACCTCTCTTTTCTTCGTGTCCACCCTTTGCTTCATGTCTACCCTTTGCTTCTCATCCACCCTTTGCTTCATGTCCACCCTCTGCTTTGTGTCCACCCTTTGCTTCATGTCTACCCTTTGCTTCTCATCCACCCTTTGCTTCATGTCCACCCTCTGCTTTGTGTCCACCCTTTGCTTCATGTCTACCCTTTGCTTCTCATCCACCCTTTGCTTCATGTCCACCCTCTGCTTTGTGTCCTCCCTTTGCTTCATGTCCACCCTTTGCTTCATGTCCACCCTTTGCTTTGTGTCCTCCCTTTGCTTCGTGTCCACCCTTTGCTTCGAAGTAAGTACTTTGAAACAAAGTAAGCTCTCGACCAGACTTGAAACAAAGGGGTACGACTACAAGCTCAGGCAGGTTTTGGGATCAGGACAACAAGGCCTAAACCGGGACTAAACCAGAACTAAACCAGGGCTTTTGGGATTAGGATGGCAGCGTCACATGGACCAGCCAACGAGTCTCACAAATGTATTTAAGCAATTGTAATTATCGATTAACAGTTTAACAGGTTTACAATTATGACGCTTATAAACCAGGACTAAACCAGAACTAAACCAGGTCTAAACCAGGTCTAAACCAGGTCTAAACCAGGTCTAAACCAGGTCTAAAACAGGTCTAAACCAGGTCTGACCTGTTTTCATGCCTGATGTTCTACGTTACTTTTAGTGAACTGTTGTCGCCGTGTCTGTTTAGCCGACGTTATCGTTTTCATCGAACTTTCATGTATAAACGAGATAGTTTTTTATCAAGCTGAGGTACCCGATAATCCTTGACGTTTGTTTACGTTTGTTTGCGTCATTCGTTGTCGCCTCTGTAGACGGAGCAGCTCAGGTAGAGGCGAGGGACGATGACGCGAAAGAGAATTGAGTGGCGTCCCATTTCTTAGAGGAACATTCGTACCTCAAGTCCTGGTTTAGTCCTGGGTTAGTCCTGTTTTAGACCTGGTTTAGACCTGGTTTAGTCCTGGTTTAGTCCTGTCTTAGACCTGGATTAGACCTGGATTAGACCTGATTTAGTGCTCCTCTCAGCTCGGGGCGAAACAAAGATGTAGATAAAGGGGAAGGTGTATAATGTGTGGTGGGGGTGCAGAGTGAACGGTCCACAGAAGGACTCGGACTCGGAAGTGGTGGAGGACTCACCGTACTGCGGGTGTGGGGCGACCGACAGGGGGATGGCTCTGTCCAGGTGTGGGTGCCCGCTGTGGGGGTGCCCGCTGTGGGGGTGCCCGCTGTGGTAATATTTGGGCTTCAGGAAGAACTGGCTCTGCCCTGGGACCATCTGAGCAGGACGGATCCTGGAGAACAATGAGAAAAACACCTGAAACACAAACCTGACCCCAGCCCTGGATCCTTCAGTTATAATTATGACGTTTTAAATCACAATATTGATCGAAAATGAAACAGTGTTAGAAAACTGTGGAGTCCAAAGGAGCTGAACCAAACCAGGTCTAAATCAGGACCAATCCTGGATTAAATCAGGACTAAACCAGGACTAAACCAGGTCTAATCCCCTCACACTAGGCCCGAGTGTTTTTTTTTTACATTTGGACCAAAATGACGACTCGATGCTGCCCAAACCTACGAGTATCACCATGAAGAACATCGAACTGTTCTTTTGTTTGTTTGTCCATCTGTTTGTTTGTTCGTCTGTTTGTTTGTTCGTCTGTCTGTTTGTCCGTCTGTCTGTTTGTCCGTCTGTCTGTTTGTCCGTCTGTTTGTTTGTCCGTCTGTTTGTTTGTTTGTCCGTCTGTTTGTCCGTCTGTTTGTCCGTCTGTTTGTCCGTCTGTTTGTCCGTCTGTTTGTCCGTCTGTTTGTTCGTATGTTTGTTTGTCCGTCTGTTTGTCCGTCTGTTTGTCCGTCTGTTTGTCCGTCTGTTTGTCTGTTCGTCTGTTTGTTTGTTTGTTTGTCCGTCTGTTTGTTTGTCCGTCTGTTTGTTTGTCCGTCTGTTTGTTTGTCCGTCTGTTTGTTTGTTTGTCCGTCTGTTTGTTTGTTCGTCTGTTTGTTTGTTTGTCCGTCTGTTTGTTTGTCCGTCTGTTTGTTTGTCCGTCTGTTTGTTTGTCCGTCTGTTTGTTTGTTTGTTCGTCTGTTTGTTTGTTTGTTCGTCTGTTTGTTTGTCCGTCTGTTTGTCCGTCTGTTTGTTTGTCCGTCTGTTTGTTTGTCCGTCTGTTTGTTTGTCCGTCTGTTTGTTTGTTTGTTTGTCCGTCTGTTTGTTTGTTTGTCCGTCTGTTTGTTTATATGTCTTGTCTGTCCATCTGTTTGTTTGTTTGTCCGTCTGTTTGTTCATATGTTTGTTTGTTTGTCTGTTTGTTCGTCTGTTTGTTTGTCCGTCTGTTTGTCCGTCTGTTTGTTTGTTCGTCTGTTTGTTCGTCTGTTTGTTTGTTTGTCTGTTTGTTTGACCGTCTGTTTGTTTGTCCGTCTGTTTGTTCGTCTGTTGTTTGTTCATCTGTTTGTTTGTCCGTCTGTTTGTTCGTCTGTTTGTTCGTCTGTTTGTTCGTCTGTTTGTTCGTCTGTTTGTTCGTCTGTTTGTTTGTTCGTCTGTTTGTTCGTCTGTTTGTTCGTCTGTTTGTTCGTCTGTTTGTTCGTCTGTTTGTTCGTCTGTTTGTTTGTTCGTCTTATTTTTTTTTTCTTCCTCTGGCAGCACAGTAGCTGAGTGGTTAGCACTCATGCTTCACAGCAAGAAGGTTCGGGTCGCCCAGGCCTTTCTGTGTGGAGTTTGCATGTTCTCCCCGTGTCTGGGTGTGTTTCCTCCGGGCACTCCGGTTTCCCCCACCAACCCAAAACATGCTCCAGGTAAAATCCTCCAGCTGAGGTCCTGACCAAACCTAAATAACCAAATTATGGGGATGGTCCCGGGTCAAATGTAGAAACAATTTCTCCTGTGTGAGATCAATAAAGTCATTTCCATGGAAATCGGGGCGTGGACCAACTGCGTGAAAAAGCACACTTCGCGCACTCATATATCCCAGCATGCACCACGCGCTACTTCTTCTACGGGAGAAAATGGAGTCAGCGGCTGCATCCGGTAGTTGCGGGACCTGTCCCATTTCGCTGATGCCCATGTGGTCCGCGGCGTGCACTCCGGTGTTTGCAAGTATGCGCAGTCCGGAGTACACTTAAAACCACCCTCCGAACTGTGCACACTGAGAACTGAGACACGAGAGTCCTTCAGGCTCTGGAGTTTCTGTTGGACATTTAAATGAAAACATCAGCGTGAGAGTGAAGCTGTCAGCACCTCCTCCTCCTCCAGCTTCAGCCTTCGCTCCTCCTCCCTCCTCCTCCTTCCTCCTCTTTCTCAAAACGACACAAACCAGCTGCTGCAGGATGCCACTTCAGACATGACATCACTTCCTGTGTGAATGACCTCACTTCCTGTGCACATTCCTGTAGTTTTTCAGGGGTGATGTCATAACTCGCCCCTCCTCTGGACCTCAGCCTCCTCTGGACCTCCTCTGGACCTCCTCTGGACCTCAGCCTCCTCTGGACCTCCTCTGGACCTCAGCCTCCTCCTTTCTCCTCTCTTCTCCTCCTCTTTTCTCTCCTCTTCTTCGTCAGTTTGGAGTTTTTTTTGGATCTCGATCTGTTTTCACTCAGACATGACGCTATCAGTTTGTGTGTGGTCCTCCAAGTCCAGACCCAGATCTGACCAAAGTCCCGGTTTAGTCCTGATTTAGTCCTGGTTTAGTCCTGGTTCAGTCCTGGTTCAGTCCTGGTTTAGTCCTGGTTCAGTCCTGGTTTAGTCCTGGTTTAGTCCTGGTTCAGCCCTGGTTTAGATCTGGTTTAGTCCTGGTTCAGTCCTGGTTTAGTCCTGGTTTAGTCCTGGTACAGTCCTGGTTCAGTCCTGGTTTAGTCCTGGTTTAGTCCTGGTTCAGTCCTGGTTCAGTCCTGGTTTAGATCTGGTTTAGTCCTGGTTCAGTCCTGGTTTAGTCCTGGTTCAGTCCTGGTTTAGATCTGGTTTAGTCCTGGTTTAGTCCTGGTTTAGTCCTGGTTTAGTCCTGGTACAGTCCTGGTTCAGTCCTGGTTTAGTCCTGGTTTAGTCCTGGTTTAGTCCTGGTTCAGTCCTGGTTTAGATCTGGTTTAGTCCTGGTTTAGTCCTGGTTCAGTCCTGGTTCAGTCCTGGTTTAGATCTGGTTTAGTCCTGGTTTAGTCCTGGTTCAGTCCTGGTTTAGATCTGGTTTAGTCCTGGTTTAGTCCTGGTTCAGTCCTGGTTTAGATCTGGTTTAGTCCTGGTTTAGTTCTGGTTCAGTCTCAGGGGAATCCTCTGATGATGTTTCTGGACACTTTCTATTTAAATCTCAAACATCTGTTTCTTTTATGAGTCCCACAACCGCCTGGACTAAACCAGGACTAAACCAGGACTAAACCAGGACTAAACCAGGACTAAACCAGGACTAAACCAGGAGTAAGCCAGAACTAAACCAGGAGTAAACCAGGACTAAACCTGGACTAAACCTGGACTAAACCTGGACTAAACCTGGACTAAACCAGGACTAAACCAGAACTAAACAGTGGGTTTGGTTCCTGGTGTTGGAGGTTGTGGGTTCGACTCCTCGGGGTAAATCGTCTGCAGCTGTCGAAGCTCAAGCTAAGTTTAGGATCTGAACTCAGAGGGAAGGAGGGAGGGAAGGAAGGAGGGAGGGAGGGAGGGAGAGAGGAAGGAAGGGAGGGAAGAAGAGAGGGATGGAAGGAGGGAAGAAGAGAGAAATGGAAGGAGGGAAGAAGAGAGGGATGGAAGGAGGGAGGGAGGGAGGGAGGGAGAAAGAGGAGAGAGAACGAGGAGACAGAACGAGGAGAGAGAGAACAAGGAGAGAGGGAGAACGAGGAGAGAGAACGAAGAGACAGAATGAGGAGAGAGGGGAGAGGAGAGAGGAGAGAGAATAAGGAGAGAGGACGAGGAGAGGGGGGGGGGGAGTGACAGAGGAAGAAGGAGGGAGAGAAAGAGGGGCAGATCCAATGAAAGAGACTAAGCCAAAACACAAGACTGAACCCACTGAACTGTTCTGGAGCAAAGAGCCCGGATCAGACCCGGTCTAGACCTGGTTTAGACCTGCTTCAGTCCCGGTTTAGTCCTGCTTTAGTCCTGGTTCAGTCCTGTTTTAGTCCTGGTTCAGTCCTTCTTTAGTCCTGGTTTAGTACTGGTTTAGTCCTGATTTAGTCCTGCTTTAGTTCTGCTTTAGTTCTGGTTTAGTACTAGTTTAGTCCTGGTTTAGTCCTGCTTTAGTCCTGCTTTAGTCCTGGTTTAGTACTAGTTTAGTCCTGGTTTAGTCCTGCTTTAGTTCTGCTTTAGTTCTGCTTTAGTCCTGGTTTAGTCCTGGTTTAGTCCTGGTTTAGTACTAGTTTAGTCCTGGTTTAGTTCTGCTTTAGTCCTGGTTTAGTCCTGGTTTAGTCCTGGTTTAGTCCTGGTTTAGTACTAGTTTAGTCCTGCTTTAGTTCTGCTTTAGTCCTGGTTTAGTACTAGTTTAGTCCTGGTTTAGTCCTGGTTTAATCCTGTTTTAGACCTGGTTTAGTCCTGTTTTAGTCCTGCTTTAGTTCTGCTTTAGTCCTGGTTTAGTACTAGTTTAGTCCTGGTTTAGTCCTGGTTCAGTCTTGGTTCAGTCCTTGTTTAGTCCTGGTTCAGTCCTGGTTTAGCCCTGGTTTAGCCCTGGTTTAGTCCTGGTTTAGTCCTGGTTTAGTCTTGGTTTAGTCTTGGTTTAGTCCTGGTTTAGTCCTGGTTTAGTCCTGGTTGAGATCCTGGTTTAGTCCTGGTTTAGTCCTGGTTCAGTCCTGGTTTAGTCCTGGTTTAGTCCTGGTTTAGTCCTGGTTTAATCCTGTTTTAGTCCTGGTTTAGTCCTGGTTTAGTCCTGGTTGAGATCCTGGTTTAGTCCTGGTTTAGTCCTGGTTTAGTCCTGGTTTAATCCTGTTTTAGTCCCGGTTTAGTCCTGCTTTAGTCCTGGTTTAGTCCTTCTTTAGTCCTGGTTTAGTACTGGTTTAGTCCTGATTTAGTCCGTCTTTAGTCCGTCTTTAGTTCTGGTTTAGTCCTGGTTTAGTCCTGTTTTAGTCCTGCTTTAGTTCTGCTTTAGTCCTGGTTTAGTACTAGTTTAGTCCTGGTTTAGTCCTGGTTTAGTCCTGTTTTAGTCCTGCTTTAGTTCTGCTTTAGTCCTGGTTTAGTACTAGTTTAGTCCTGGTTTAGTCCTGGTTTAATCCTGTTTTAGTCCTGGTTTAGTCCTGTTTTAGTCCTGCTTTAGTTCTGCTTTAGTCCTGGTTTAGTACTAGTTTAGTCCTGGTTTAGTCCTGGTTTAATCCTGTTTTAGTCCTGGTTTAGTCCTGTTTTAGTCCTGGTTTAGTCCTTCTTTAGTCCTGGTTTAGTACTAGTTTAGTCCTGATTTAGTCCTGATTTAGACCTGGTTTAGTCCTGGTTTAATCCTGTTTTAGTCCTGGTTTAATCCTTCTTTAGTCCTGGTTTAGTCCTGGTTTAGTCCTGGGTTAGTACTAGTTTAGTACTAGTTTAGTCCTGGTTTAGTCCTGGTTTAGTCCTAGTTTAGTCCTGGTTTAGTCCTGGTTTAGTCCTGGTTTAGTCCTGGTTTAATCCTGGTTTAGTCCTGGTTTAGTCCTGTTTTAGTCCTGGTTTAATCCTGTTTTAGTCCTGGTTTAGTACTAGTTTAGTCCTGGTTTAGTCCTGGTTTAGCCCTGGTTTAGTCCTGGTTTAATCCTGGTTTAGTCCTGGTTTAGTCCTGGTTTAGTCCTGTTTTAGTCCTGGTTTAATCCTGGTTTAGTCCTGGTTTAGTCCTGGTTTAGTCCTGGTTTAATCCTGGTTTAGTCCTGGTTTAGTCCTGGTTTAGTCCTGGTTTAATCCTGGTTTAGTCCTGTTTTAGTCCTGGTTTAGTACTAGTTTAATCCTGGTTTAGTCCTGGTTTAGCCCTGGTTTAGTCCTGGTTTAATCCTGGTTTAGTCCTGGTTTAGTCCTGTTTTAGTCCTGTTTTAGTCCTGGTTTAGACCTGGTTTAGTCCTGGTTTAGTCTTGGTTTAGTCCTGGTTTAGTCCTGGTTTAGTCCTGGTTTAGTCCTGGTTGAGATCCTGGTTGAGATCCTGGTTTAGTCCTGGTTTAGTCCTGGTTTAGTCCTGGTTTAATCCTGTTTTAGTCCTGGTTTAGTCCTGGGTTAGGACTAGTTTAGTCCTGGTTTAGTCCTGGTTTAGTCCTGGTTTAGTCCTAGTTTAGTCCTGGTTTAGTCCTGGTTTAGTCCTGGTTTAATCCTGGTTTAGTCCTGGTTTAGTCCTGTTTTAGTCCTGGTTTAATCCTGTTTTAGTCCTGGTTTAGTACTAGTTTAGTCCTGGTTTAGTCCTGGTTTAGTCCTGGTTTAGTCCTGGTTTAATCCTGGGTTAGTACTAGTTTAGTCCTGGTTTCGTCCTGGTTTAGTCCTGGTTTAGTCCTGGTTGAGATCCTGGTCCAGACTCATTCCTCTCTCGTGTTCTAATTTCCTCTTTGGCTCAGTCGGGTCCAGACTCAGTGTGAACTTTGCGGGGCCAAAAACAGCAGCACTTTTTACACTTTTATTTGGTTTTTCGAACAAACATGACGTCACTGAGCCTGAGCATGTTTCACACCGAAACATCCAGAAACATTCACGCAGAGGCTCCAGGAGACCAGCTAAAGTGAGCTAATCCGAGCTAAAGTGAGCTAATCCGAGCTAAAGTGAGCTAATCCGAGCTAATACAAGCTAAAGCGAGCTAATACAAGCTAAAGCGAGCTAATCCGAGCTAAAGCGAGCTAATCCAAGCTAAAGTAAGATAATACAAGCTAAAGGGAGCTAATCCGAGCTAAAGTGAGGTAATCCAAGACAACGCAAGAAAATTCGAGCTAAAGTGAGCTCAACCGAGCTACAGCGAGCTAAAGCAAGAAAAAACAAGCTAAAGCAAGCTAACACGAGCAAAAGCAGACATGCTAACACAGACACAGAGCTTCAAATATAATTTGATTAAATCTCCGGTAAACAAACCCGAACCCTGTTCTGTGACATTTTCAATCTCAATATTGATCCAAAACCAGGACTAAACCAGGACTAAACCAGGACTAAACCAGGACTAAACCAGGACTAAACCAAGACTAAACCAGGACTAAACCAGGACTAAACCAGGACTAAACCAGGACTAAACCAGGACTAAACCAAGACTAAACCAGGACTAAACCAGGACTAAACCAGGCTGTGGGTCCCTCACACTAGATCAGGCATGTCTCAGTGGGCGTGGCACAGTGGGCGTGGCACAGTGGGCGTGGCACAGTGAGCGTGGCACAGTGGGCGTGGCACAGTGAGTTCACTGTAAACAAACTCTGAATCTGAAACAACAGGTCCCATAACGTTCTGCTGAAAATTACAGTGAAAGTTCCACAATGTGTCTTTAATCAGACCATCTGGGATTTGAGTCAAAACACAGAGTCTGAGGAACACGAAAAACAGGAGAAACACGAAGAACACGAGAAACACGAAGAACACGAGGAACACGAGAAACACGAAGAACACGAGAAACACGAAGAACACGAGAAACACGAGAAACACGAAGAACACGAGGAACACGAGAAACACGAAGAACACGAGAAACACGAAGAACACGAGAAACACGAAGAACACGAGAAACACGAGAAACACGAAGAACACGAGAAACACGAGAAACACGAAGAACATGAGGAACACGAGAAACACGAGAAACACGAAGAACACGAGAAACACGAAGAACACGAGAAACACGAAGAACACGAGAAACACGAAGAACATGAGAAACACGAGAAACACGAGGAACACGAGAAACACGAAGAACACGAGAAACACGAAGAACACGAGAAACACGAGAAACACGAAGAACACGAGAAACACGAGAAACACGAAGAACACGAGAAACACGAGAAACACGAAGAACACGAGAAACACGAAGAACACGAGAAACACGAGAAACACGAAGAACATGAGGAACACGAAGAACACGAGAAACACGAAGAACACGAGAAACACGAAGAACATGAGAAACACGAGAAACACGAAGAACACAAGAAACACGAAGAACACGAGAAACACGAAGAACACAAGAAACACGAGAAACACGAAGAACATGAGGAACACGAAGAACACGAGAAACACGAAGAACACGAGAAACACGAAGAACACGAGAAACACGAGAAACACGAAGAACACGAGGAACACGAGAAACACGAAGAACACGAGAAACACGAAGAACACGAGAAACACGAAGAACACGAGAAACACGAGAAACACGAAGAACACGAAGAACACGAGAAACACGAAGAACACGAGAAACACGAAGAACACGAGAAACACGAAGAACACGAGAAACACGAAGAACACGAGAAACACGAAGAACACGAGAAACACGAAGAACACGAGAAACACGAGAAACACGAAGAACACGAGAAACACGAAGAACACGAGAAACACGAAGAACACGAGAAACACGAAGAACACGAAGAACACGAGAAACACGAAGAACACGAGAAACACGAGAAACACGAGAAACACGAAGAACACGAGAAACACGAAGAACACGAAGAACACGAGAAACACGAGAAACACGAAGAACACGAGAAACACGAAGAACACGAGAAACACGAAGAACACGAGAAACACGAGGAACACGAGAAACACGAAGAACACGAGAAACACGAGAAACACGAAGAACACGAGAAACACGAGAAACACGAAGAACACGAGAAACACGAGAAACACGAAGAACACGAGAAACACGAAGAACACGAAGAACACGAGAAACACGAAGAACACGAGAAACACGAGAAACACGAAGAACACGAGAAACACGAGAAACACGAGGAACACGAGAAACACGAGAAACACGAAGAACACGAGAAACACGAGAAACACGAAGAACACGAGAAACACGAGAAACACGAAGAACACGAGAAACACGAGAAACACGAAGAACACGAGAAACACGAGAAACACGAGAAACACGAGAAACACGAAGAACACGAGAAACACGAGAAACACGAGGAACACGAGAAACACGAGAAACACGAGAAACACGAGAAACACGAGAAACACGAAGAACACGAGAAACACGAGAAACACGAAGAACACGAGAAACACGAGAAACACGAGAAACACGAGAAACACGAGAAACACGAAGAACACGAGAAACACGAGAAACACGAGAAACACGAGAAACACAACACGAGGAACACGAGAAACACGAAGAACACGAAGAACAGGAGGAACACGAAGAACACGAGAAACACGAGAAACACGAGAAACACGAGAAACACGAAGAACACGAGAAACACGAGAAACACGAGAAACACGAAGAACACGAGAAACACGAGAAACACGAAGAACACGAGAAACACGAAGAACACGAGAAACACGAGAAACACGAAGAACACGAGAAACACGAGAAACACGAAGAACACGAGAAACACGAGAAACACGAGAAACACGAGAAACACGAAGAACACGAGAAACACGAGAAACACGAGAAACACGAAGAACACGAGAAACACGAGAAACACGAGAAACACGAGAAACACGAAGAACACGAGAAACACGAGAAACACGAGAAACACGAAGAACACGAGAAACACGAGAAACACGAGAAACACGAGAAACACGAAGAACACGAGAAACACGAGAAACACGAAGAACACGAGAAACACGAGAAACACGAGGAACACGAGAAACACGAGAAACACGAAGAACACGAGAAACACGAGAAACACGAGAAACACGAGAAACACGAGAAACACGAGAAACACGAGAAACACGAGAAACACGAAGAACACGAGAAACACGAGAAACACGAAGAACACGAGAAACACGAAGAACACGAGAAACACGAAGAACACGAGAAACACGAAGAACACGAGAAACACGAGAAACACGAAGAACACGAGAAACACGAGAAACACGAAGAACACGAGAAACACGAGAAACACGAGAAACACGAGAAACACGAAGAACACGAGAAACACGAGAAACACGAAGAACACGAGAAACACGAGAAACACGAGAAACACGAAGAACACGAGAAACACGAGAAACACGAAGAACACGAGAAACACGAGAAACACGAAGAACACGAGAAACACGAGAAACACGAAGAACACGAGAAACACGAGAAACACGAGAAACACGAGAAACACGAGAAACACGAAGAACACGAGAAACACGAGAAACACGAGAAACACGAGAAACACGAGAAACACGAAGAACACGAGAAACACGAGAAACACGAAGAACACGAGAAACACGAGAAACACGAGGAACACGAGAAACACGAAGAACACGAGAAACACGAGAAACACGAAGAACACGAGAAACACGAGAAACACGAGAAACACGAGAAACACGAAGAACACGAGAAACACGAGAAACACGAGGAACACGAGAAACACGAAGAACACGAGAAACACGAGAAACACGAGAAACACGAAGAACACGAGAAACACGAGAAACACGAGGAACACGAGAAACACGAGGAACACGAGAAACACGAGAAACACGAGAAACACGAAGAACACGAGAAACACGAGAAACACGAAGAACACGAGAAACACGAGAAACACGAGAAACACGAGAAACACGAAGAACACGAGAAACACGAGAAACACGAGGAACACGAGAAACACGAGAAACACGAGAAACACGAGAAACACGAAGAACAGGAGGAACACGAGAAACACGAAGAACACGAAGAACACGAGAAACACGAGAAACACGAAGAACACGAGAAACACGAGAAACACGAAGAACACGAGAAACACGAGAAACACGAGGAACACGAGAAACACGAGAAACACGAGAAACACGAGAAACACGAGGAACACGAGAAACACGAAGAACACGAGAAACACGAAGAACACGAGAAACACGAGAAACACGAAGAACACGAGAAACACGAAGAACACGAAGAACACGAGAAACACGAAGAACACGAGAAACACGAAGAACACGAGAAACACGAAGAACACGAGAAACACGAAGAACACGAAGAACACGAGAAACACGAAGAACACGAGAAACACGAGAAACACGAAGAACACGAGAAACACGAAGAACACGAGAAACACGAAGAACACGAGAAACACGAGAAACACGAGAAACACGAAGAACACGAAGAACACGAGAAACACGAAGAACACGAAGAACACGAGAAACACGAGAAACACGAAGAACACGAGAAACACGAGAAACACGAGAAACACGAGAAACACGAAGAACACGAGAAACACGAGAAACACGAAGAACATGAGGAACACGAGAAACACGAAGAACACGAAGAACAGGAGGAACACGAAGAACACGAAGAACACGAGAAACACGAGAAACACGAAGAACACGAGAAACACGAGAAACACGAGAAACACGAAGAACACGAGAAACACGAGAAACACGAAGAACACGAGAAACACGAAGAACACGAGAAACACGAGAAACACGAGAAACACGAAGAACACGAGAAACACGAAGAACACGAAGAACACGAGAAACACGAAGAACACGAGAAACACGAAGAACACGAGAAACACGAAGAACACGAAGAACACGAGAAACACGAAGAACACGAGAAACACGAAGAACACGAGAAACACGAAGAACACGAGAAACACGAGAAACACGAAGAACATGAGGAACACGAGAAACACGAGGAACACGAGAAACACGAAGAACACGAGAAACACGAAGAACACGAGAAACACGAGAAACACGAAGAACACGAGAAACACGAAGAACACGAGAAACACGAGAAACACGAAGAACACGAGAAACACGAAGAACACGAAGAACACGAGAAACACGAAGAACACGAGAAACACGAGAAACACGAGAAACACGAGAAACACGAAGAACACGAGAAACACGAGAAACACGAAGAACACGAGAAACACGAAGAACATGAGGAACACGAGAAACACGAAGAACACGAGAAACACGAAGAACACGAGGAGCAAGAGGAACATTAGAAACCAGGACCAGGAGGAACAGGAAGAACACCAGGAAGAAGAACACGAGAAACACAAAGAACACAAGGAGCATGTGGAACACGAAGAACACGAGGAACACGAAGAACATGAGGAACACGAAGAACATGAGAAACACGAAGAACACGAGGAGCATGAGGAACACAAAGAACATGAGGAACATGAAGAACATGAGGAACATGAGGAACACGAAGAACACGAGGAACACGAAGAACATGAGGAACACGAAGAACATGAGAAACACGAAGAACACGAGGAGCATGAGGAACACAAAGAACATGAGGAACATGAAGAACATGAGGAACATGAGGAACACGAAGAACACGAGGAACACGAAGAACACGAGGAGCATGAGGAACACAAAGAACATGAGGAACATGAAGAACATGAGGAACATGAGGAACACGAAGAACACGAGGAACACGAAGAACACGAAGAACATGAGGAACACGAAGAACACGAGGAGCATGAGGAACACAAAGAACATGAGGAACATGAGGAACATGAAGAACATGAGGAACATGAGGAACACGAAGAACACGAAGAACATGAGGAACATGAGGAACATGAAGAACATGAGGAACATGAGGAACATGAAGAACATGAAGAACATGAGGAACATGAGGAACATGAAGAACAGGAGGAACATTATTTCACTTCAGTGTCAGTGGCTTTGGGCAAAGAGTTTTATGTGAAAATGTTTTATGTTGTGGTGAAGAAACAGAATTCCTGAGTCACAACCAAGAATGTGCCTCAAACTAAAGAACGGAGAGGAGGAGTGGAGGAGGAGGAGGAGGAGGAGAGGAGGAGAGGAGGAGTGGAGGAGGAGGAGGAGAGGAGGAGGAGGAGAGGAGGAGAGGAGGAGAGGAGGAGGAAAGGAGGAGTGGAGGAGGAGGAGAGGAGGAGGAGAGGAGGAGAGGGGGAGGAGGAGGAGGAGGAGGAGGAAGAGGAGGAGGAGAGGAGGAGAGGAGGAGGAGGAGGAGAGGAGGAGGAGGAGAGGAGGAGGAGAGGAGGAGGAGGACGAGAGGTGGAGTGGAGGAGGAGGAGGAGGAGAGGAGGAGGAGAGGAGGAGGAGCAGAGGAGTGGAGGAGGAGGAGGAGGAGGAGAGGAGGAGAGGAGGAGGAGGAGGAGTGGAGGAGGAGGAGGAGGAGGAGGAGGAGGAGGAGGAGGAGGAGGAGGAGGAGAGGAGGAGGAGGAGGAGAGGAGGAGGAGGAGGAGAGGAGGAGTGGAGGAGGAGGAGAGGAGGAGAGGAGGAGGAGGAGAGGAGTGGAGGAGGAGAGGAGTGGAGGAGGAGGAGGAGGAGGAGAGGAGGAGTGGAGGAGGAGAGGAGGAGAGGAGGACACACAGAGGCACCATAGGTCACATCCTCACCAGCTGCATCACTGTGTGGTATGGCACCTGCACCGTGTCCTGCACCCGGAAAAAGCTACACCGAGTAGTGAGAGCAGCTGAGAGAATCGTGGGTGTCTCTCTCCCCTCCCTGCAGGACATCTACCGCACCCGCCTCACCCGCCTCACCCTCTGGGTGATCCCACCCACCCATCCAACTGCCTCTTCAGTCTGCTGCCATCAGGAAGGAGACTGAGGAGCCTCAGGGCCAAGACCAGCAGACTGAAAGACAGCTTCATCCACCAAGCTGTCAGGATGCTCAACTCTCTCCCAATCACACTGCTGCTTAAATCACACTGACACTGCTG
>JAVJIX010000200.1:972500-992500 GCA_036785185.1 Paratrypauchen microcephalus
GGACCAGGACTGAACCAGGACTGGACCAGGACTGGACCAGGACTGAACCAGGACTGAACCAGGACTGGACCAGGACTAAACCAGGACTGGACCAGGACTAAACCAGGACTGAACCAGGACTGGACTCTGGTACTCACTGCTGTTGGATGTGCTGCTGGATGTACTGAGGCTTCACTAAGAACTTCATGGGTCCGGTCTGGATCCCGGTCTGGACTCGGGTCTGGACAAACCCATGAGGGAGAACCTGCTGTGGGATGGGCCTCTGTGGTACCAGACCTGGACTTTGGACCACGGGGGTCTGGACGTCGGTAGTCGGGACCCCACTGGACTGGACTTGGGTCTGGTCCGGTTCAGATCCAGTCTGGACTTCGCAGGACTGACCTTTGGACCCGGGTTTACAGACGCAGAGCTGAGGCCTCAGACACATCCCTCCGTTCTGACACTGAGGAACACAGTTCGCTGGAGGAGCAGAGGAAAAGAAAAAACAAATAATAAAAAACCCAAATCTACAGGAATATTTAAACCAGAGATGTTCCTCAAACTGTTCTCCTCAGATGTTCCTCAAACTGTTCTCCTCAGATGTTCCTCAAACTGTTCTCCTCAGATGTTCCTCAAACTGTTCTCCTCAGATGTTCCTCAAACTGTTCTCCTCAGATGTTCCTCAAACTGTTCTCCTCAGATGTTCCTCAAACTGTTCTCCTCAGATGTTCCTCAAACTGTTCTCCTCAGATGTTCCTCAAACTGTTCTCCTCAGATGTTCCTCAAACTGTTCTCCTCAGATGTTCCTCAAACTGTTCTATTCAGATGTTTCTCAAACTGTTCTCCTCAGATGTTCCTCAAACTGTTCTCCTCAGATGTTTCTCAAACTGTTCTACTCAGATGTTCCCCAAACTGTTCTCCTCAGATGTTCCTCCAAACTGTTCTCCTCAGATGTTCCCCAAACTGTTCTCCTCAGATGTTTCTCAAACTGTTCTCCTCAGATGTTTCTCAAACTGTTCTCCTCAGATGTTTCTCAAACTGTTCTCCTCAGATGTTTCTCCAAACTGTTCTCCTCAGATGTTCCTCAAACTGTTCTCCTCAGATGTTCCTCAAACTGTTCTCCTCAGATGTTTCTCAAACTGTTCTCCTCAGATGTTCCTCAAACTGTTCTCCTCAGATGTTTCTCAAACTGTTCTCCTCAGATGTTCCTCAAATTGAAGAAGAAGAAGAAGAAGTGAACTTTATTGATCTCACACTGGAGAAATTCTTCTCTGCATTTTAACCCATCCTATATATATATATACAAATTGTTCTCCTCAGATGTTTCTCCATGTTCTCTTTCCCTCTCTCCCCAGACTTCTCTTCATCTTTTATCCCTCTGTCCTCGATGCCACATTAAAGACACTCTCCTCCTCTCTCTTCCACAGAGGAGATATAAAGAGAAAAGAGGAGAGGACGGAGGTATGAGGGATGGAGGAGGGAGAGGAGAGGGGGTGAGAATGGAGAGAAACAGATGATTGTGCAGGAGACGTGTGCAGATGTTTGCAGATGAGCTCACTGAGGGAAACACAGATCCTTGTGACTTTTACTCACCAAAAACAGATTCACAAGTCTCCCTCAGCTCTAACTCCTCCCCCTTCAGAACCTCCTCATGAACCTCCACATGAACCTCTTCATGAACCTCCTCATGAACCTCCTCATGAACCTCCTCATGAACCTCCTCATGAACCTCCTGATGAACCTCCTCATGAACCTCCTCATGAACCTCCTGATGAACCTCCTCATGAACCTCCACATGAACCTCCTGATGAACCTCCTCATGAACCTCCTGATGAACCTCCTCATGAACCTCCTGATGAACCTCCTGATGAACCTCCTCATGAACCTCCTGATGAACCTCCTCATGAACCTCCTGATGAACCTCCTCATGAACCTCCTCATGAACCTCCTGATGAACCTCCTCATGAACCTCCTGATGAACCTCCTCATGAACCTCCTCATGAACCTCCTCATGAACCTCCTGATGAACCTCCTCATGAACCTCCTCATGAACCTCCTGATGAACCTCCTCATGAACCTCCTCATGAACCTCCTCATGAACCTCCTGATGAACCTCCTCATGAACCTCCTCATGAACCTCCTGATGAACCTCCTCATGAACCTCCTGATGAAACTCCTCATGAACCTCCTGATGAACCTCCTCATGAACCTCCTGATTAACCTCTTCATGAACCTCCTCATGAACCTCCTCATGAACCTCTTCATGAACCTCCTCATGAACCTCCTGATGAACCTCCTCATGAACCTCCTGATGAACCTCCTCATGAACCTCCTCATGAACCTCCTGATGAACCTCCTCATGAACCTCCTGATGAACCTCCTCATGAACCTCCTCATGAACCTCCTCATGAACCTCCTGATGAACCTCCTCATGAACCTCCTCATGAACCTCCTCATGAACCTCCTCATGAACCTCCTGATGAACCTCCTCATGAACCTCCTGATGAACCTCCTCATGAACCTCCTCATGAACCTCCTCATGAACCTCCTGATGAACATCCTCATGAACCTCCTCATGAACCTCCTCATGAACCTCCTGATGAACCTCCTCATGAACCTCCTGATGAACCTCCTCATGAACCTCCTGATGAAACTCCTCATTAACCTCCTCATGAACCTCCTCATGAACCTCCTGATGAAACTCCTCATGAACCTCCTGATGAAACTCCTCATGAACCTCCTGATAAACCTCCTCATGAACCTCCTCATGAACCTCCTGATGAACCTCCTGATGAACCTCCTGATGAACCTCCTCATGAACCTCCTGATGAACCTCCTCATGAACCTCCTCATGAACCTCCTCATGAACCTCCTCATGAAACTCCTCATGAACCTCCTCATGAAACTCCTCATGAACCTCCTCATGAACCTCCTCATGAACCTCCTCATGAACCTCCTCATGAAACTCCTCATGAACCTCCTCATGAAACTCCTCATGAAACTCCTCATGAACCTCCTCATGAACCTCCTAATGAACCTCCTCATGAACCTCCTCATGAACCTCCTCATGAACCTCCTCATGAACCTCCTCATGAAACTCCTCATGAACCTCCTCATGAAACTCCTCATGAACTTCCTCATGAACCTCCTGCATCAGTTTTGTCCAGGTGTTCAGTTTGTCTCAGGTTTTTGTAGATTTATGGGGAATTGTCGTGTGGAGCCTGTGGGGGCGGAGCCTCGTACAGACTTGTACTGTGGGGGCGGAGCCTCGTACAGACTCGTACTGTGGGGGCGGAGTCTCGTACAGACTCGCACTGTGGGGGCGGAGCCTCGTACAGACTCGTACTGCTAACAGTTTGAACAGAGCCCAGGAGAGATCACTAGATGACTCAATAGATCAACCGATATGTTTTTTGAAGCTGATTCTTTAGAATCAGACAAATCGATAAAGGCCAAAAAACTGCCGATATTTTTGGGCCAATTTTTTACTTTTCCTCAAATCGTGAGATTCCCCCACAAACCCACAGGGGGCGCCGTGTGTTTGTTCAAATGTTTAAATAAAGTTCTGCAGTGAAATATCGGCCAAATACCGGACGATATATCGGTCTGTTCTTCATGTTTCTGAACTTCAGAACCTCCGACCCCCGGGACCTTCTCAACACTTCTCTACACTTTAAAGGTCCCATGGCATGAAATTTTCACTTTATGAGGTTTTTGAACGTTAACTGACCATTTGCGATCCTTTTCTGCGTTGGAAAAAAACACAACTCAAACGGGCGATTCTCAACAAGGAAACTATGTCACGTCACACTGAAGCAAAAATGCGTCTGTCTGTACTCAGCGTCTCTGTAAATCACGCCCAGAGAGTTTGGACCGCGAATGCGCTAGGCAATGCGAAATGCGTTTTTTTTATTTGCCTGGAGGCACGTCCGAGTGTTTCTAGGCTCGGAAGTCCTTTATCTGAGCCTCTGGACCTTTGAACAGCAGTGGTTTAATTTTATTTTCTGTGGAAATGTGTTTATTTTTCAATGGAACGCTTCAAATCTCTCCCCTGTGCAAAAACAAGGAAATGGATCAGCTGAGAGCTCTGAGCTCTGAGCGGAGAGTTTGGCCACGCCCCCACCCTCTACTATAGGCCATCTCTTTTCTTCTCATTTGGATTCAAGCAACAACGCCCATAATGGAGTGTTCAGAGAGAGAAAAAATACTCTTTCTCATCTTATCCTGGTTTAGTCCTGGAATAGACCTTTTTTAGTCCTAGTATAGTCCTACCTTAGTCCCGATTTAGAACTGGATTAGACCTGGATTAGACCTTTTTTAATCCTGATTTAGTCCTAGTTTAGACCCGGTTTAGTCCCGGTTTAGACCTTTTTTAGACCTGGTTTAGACCTGGGATTAGACCTGGTTTAGACCTGGTTTAGACCTGGATTAGACCTGGTTTAGACCTGGTTTAGACCTGGTTTAGACCTGGATTAGACCTGGTTTAGACCTGGTTTAGACCTGGTTTAGACCTGGATTAGACCTGGATTAGACCTGGATTAGACCTTTAGTCCTAGTTTAGTCCTAGTTTAGTCCCGATTTAGACCTGGATTAGACCTGGATTAGACCTGGTTTAGACCTGGATTAGACCTGGTTTAGACCTGGATTAGACCTGGTTTAGACCTGGTTTAGACCTGGTTTAGACCTGGATTAGACCTGGATTAGACCTGGATTAGACCTGGATTAGACCTTTAGTCCTAGTTTAGTCCTAGTTTAGTCCCGATTTAGACCTGGATTAGACCTGGATTAGACCTTTATTAGACATGAATCTTAATATTTCTCTTAATTTTAAATCTGAATATTTGTCTAAAAACACCAGAGGATGAACCCAGCGCTCTGACGTCCACATTAGAACCCTGAACCTGGAGAAAGGACCTGGACCGTGTGAAGAACATCTCTGGAGACCAAACAGAAGGAAAACACTGCGGGACTTTTCAGACGAGCTGACGCGTCTCCGTGGAAACCGGCCACACACACGTACGTGTACATGTGCACATGTTGTACTCACGTTTGGTGCAGCGCTGAGAACCCTGAACCGAGCTCCAGCCGTGACAGCACCGACCTCCACAGACGTTCACCCTGAGGACACAGCGTTATAGACCGGGACCAGGACCGGGACCAGGACCAGGACTGAGACCGGGACCAGGACCAGGACTGAGACCGGGACCAGGACCGGGACTGAGACCAGACCAGGACCAGACCAGGACCAGGACTGAGACCAGGACCAGGACTGAGACCGGGACCAGGACCGGGACTGAGACCAGACCAGGACCAGGACCAGGACCGGGACTGAGACCAGACCAGGACCAGGACTGAGACCAGACCAGGACCAGGACCAGGACCGGGACTGAGACCAGACCAGGACCAGACCAGGACCAGGACTGAGACCAGGGCCAGGACTGAGACCAGGACCAGACCAGGACCAGGACCAGACCAGGACCAGACCAGGACCAGACCAGGACCAGGACCAGGACCAGGACCGGGACTGAGACCAGACCAGGACCAGACCAGGACCAGGACTGAGACCAGGACCAGGACTGAGACCAGGACCAGACCAGGACCAGGACCAGACCAGGACCAGACCAGGACCAGGACTGAGACCAGGACCAGGACTGAGACCAGACCAGGACCAGACCAGGACCAGGACTGAGACCAGGACCAGGACTGAGACCAGGACCAGACCAGGACCAGGACCAGACCAGGACCAGACCAGGACCGGGACTGAGACCAGACCAGGACCAGACCAGGACCAGGACTGAGACCGGGACTGAGACGAGACCAGGACCAGGACCAAAATAAATGTGATTTTCAGATGAAACTTTAGAGTGGAGCTGGAAATGTCCCGCAGTGGGGCTTTAACCCTGTTCAGAAACATCCCTGGAGTTTTATTTTGTGTCATTCACATGTCGTCTGTCTCCCTCTGCACAGCTCAGAACACTCTGTGACATCATCAGGTGGTGTCAGACCAGGTCATCACTCTGCTGTTCACTTGGAAACTCCCACCTGATGACATCACGAGGTGGAACAGATCCACCTGATGACATCACGAGGTGGAACAGATCCACTTGATGACATCAGGAGGTGGAACAGAGCGTTTGGAGCTTTGGAGATGTTACAGACGAATAATAAAGAGTTCCTCAAACATGAGAATGAAACAAACACGACTCCAGGTCCAGGTCCAGGTCCGGGTTCAGGTTCAGGTCCAGGTTCAGGTTCAGGTCCAGGTCCAGGTCCAAGTCCAGGTCCAGGTCCAGGCTCGTCCTGGACACGAGCAGAACCTGGACCAGGAGGAGCTCAGATGTTTCTGTGAGACTCAAAGAACCAGAGAGAAACCCGGAACCAGGGACTCAGAACCACTTTTATTTTAGTCCAGTGTGAACCCGAGTTTAGTCCTGGTCCTGGTTTAGTCCTGGTCCTGGTCCTGGTCCCGGTTCGTGCGTGAGTCTCACCCGGACACTTTGAGCACGTGCTTGTGCGTGTGCTGCGCGCCCATCCTGCGCGTGCGGGCTCCACTGTGCGCGTGCGTGTGTCGCGTGGCCGTGGCGATGGAGCTGACCCTGAGCGCGTCCCCGGGTCCAGAACCGGGCCCGGACCCGGGACCGGACCCGGGACTGGACCCGGACCCGGGCTGAACCACGTACACCCTCGTGAACGCGCCCGTCTGTCCCGCGCCGCGCGTCCACGACTCCAGCCCCACGAAGAGAAAAAAGAAAAACCCGAAGAGGCCCGAGCCGAGCCGAGCCATTCCGACAGATCACCGAGCACCGGGGCGCATACTGACCCGGACCGGGACTAAACCGGGACTAAACCGGGACTAAACCGGGACTAAACCAGGACCAGGTCCAGCGGCTGCGCGAGTCCAAGTCCCGGATCAGAGTCTCATACCGGACCGAGCGGAGACCGTCCCAGAGACTGAGTCCAGACGTGACGCAGCGGGGGAGGGGCCACAGACACACACATGTACACACTACACACACATATACACACATGTACACACTACACACACATATACACACATATACACATATACACACTACATATACACACTACACACTATACACACATGTACACACACACACACATATACACATATACACACTACATATACACACTACACACTATACACACATGTACACACACACACACATATACACATATACACACTACATATACACACTACACACTATACACACATGTACACACACTACACACACATATACACACATATACACATATACACACTACATATACACACTACACACTATACACACATGTACACACACACACACACACACACACATGTACACACACACACACACATATACACACATATACACATATACACACTACATATACACACTACACACTATACACACATGTACACACTATACACACATACACACACATGTACACACTACATATACACACTACACACTATACACACTACACACATATACACACATGTACACACACACACACATGTACACACTACCCACACACACACACACATGTACACACATGTACACACTACACACACACCCACACATGTACACACACACACACACACACATATACACACATGTACACACTACACACACACACATGTACACACACACACACATATACACACACATGTACACACACACACACACATGTTCACATATACACACATGTACACACTACATACACACACACATATACACACATATACACATACACTACACACACACACACATATACACACATGTACACACTACACACACACACATGTACACACTACACACACACACATGTACACACTACACACACATATACACACATGTACACACTACACACACATACATGTACACACACACACATATATACACACACACACACATGTACACATATACACACACGTACACACTACACACACATATACACACATGTACACACTACACACACACATGTACACATATACACACACATGTACACACTACACACACATGTACACACTACACACACACATGTACACACACACACACACACACATATACACACACACACACATGTACACATATACACACATATACACACATGTACACACACACACACACACATGTACACACACACACACATATGTACACACACACACACACATGTACACACACATGTACACATGTACACACATGTACACACTACACACACACACACACATGTACACACATGTACACACATGTACACACTACACACACATGTACACACACACATATATACACACATGTACACACACACACACATGCACACACACACACATGTACACACACACACACATATACACACATGTACACACTACAAACACACACACACTACACACATATACACATATACACACACTACACACACACAAACACACATATACACACATACACACACTACACACACACACACACTACACACACACATATACACACACATATACACAAACACACATATACACACATATACACACACTACACACACACACATATACACGCTACACACACACATGTACACACATATACACATACACTACACACACATATACACACTACACACACACATATACACACATGTACACACTACACACACACATATACACATACACTACACACACACACACACATATACACACACACACACACATGTACACACACACACATACACATATACACACATGTACACACTACACACATAGACACACATATACACACTAGACACATATACACACTAAACACATATACACACACACATACACATGTACACACTACATATACATATACACATGTACACACTACACACACATGTACACACACACACACATACAGACTAGACACATATACACACATGTACACACTACACACACACACATGCACACACACACACACACACACACATATACACACATGTACACACTAGACACATATACACACTAAACACATATACACACTAGACACATATACACACTAAACACATATACACACTAGACACATATACACACATATACACACTAGAGACATATACACACATATACACACTAGACACATATACACACATATACACACTAGACACATATACACACATATACACACTAGACACATATATACACACTAGACACATATATACATACTAGACACATACACACATATACACACTAGACACATATACACACATATACACAGTAGATGCATATACACACATATACACACTAGATACATATACACACTAAACACATATACACACATATACACACTAGACACATATACACACTAGACGCATATACACACATATACACAATAGACGCATAGACACACATATACACACTAAACACATACACACACACACACACGTACACACTACATATACACATGTACACACTACACACACATGTACACAGACACACATGTACACACTACACACATATACACACTAGACACATATACACACATATATAAACACATATACACACATATATAAACACATATACACACATATACACACTAGACACATATACACACTAAACACATATACACACACATATACACACTAGACACATATACACACTAAACACATATACACACACACACACATGTACACACTACATATACATATAAACATGTACACACTACACACATATACACACTAGACACATATACACACATATACACACTAGTCACATACACACATATACACACTAGACACATATACACACTAAACACATACACACACACACACACGTACACACTACATATACATATACACATGTACACACTACACACATATACACACTAGACACATATACACACATATACACACTAAACACATATACACACATATATAAACACATATACACACATATACACACTAGACACATATACACACTAAACACATATACACACACACACACACACACATGTACACACTACATATACATATACACATGTACACACTACACACATATACACACTAGACACACATACACACTAGACACATATACACATATATACATACTAGACACATACACACATATACACACTAGACACATATATACATACTAGACACATACACACATATACACACTAGACACATATACACACATATACACACTAGAGACATATACACACATATACACACTAGAGACATATATACACATATACACACTAGACACATACACACATATACACACTAGACACATATACACACTAAACACATATACACACATATACACACTAGATGCATATATGTACACAATAAACACATATGCACACACATACACACACACATGTACACACTACATATACATATACACATGTACACACTACACATACACATGTACACACACACATATACACACTACACACATACACACTACACACATACACACATATACACACTAGACACACATATACACACTAGACACATATACACACATATACACACTAGACACATATACACACATATACACACTAGACACATATACACACATACACATACACACATATACACACTAGACACATATACACACTAGACACATACACACATATACACACTAGACACATATACACACTAAACACATATACACACATATACACACTAGACACATATACACACTAAACACATATACACACACATACACACACACATGTACACACTACATATACACATGTACACACTACACATACACACACACACACACACACACACACACACATACACACTACACACATACACACATATACACACGTAGACACACATATCCACACTATACACATATACACACACATATACACACATATACACACTAGACACATATACACACTACACACATATACACACATATACACACTAGACACATATACACACTAAACACATACACACATATACACACTAGACACATATACACACTAAACACATATACACACACATACACACACACATGTACACACTACATATACACATGTACACACTACACACACACACACACACACACATATACACACTACACACACATATACACACTAAACACATATACACACTACACACATACACACACACACACACACACATATACACACTACACACATATTCACACAGACACACTACACACACATACACACAGACACACACATATACACACTACACACATATACACACATATACACACACACACACATACACACTACACACATACACACACATATACACACATACATACACACACATATACACATATACACACTACACACACATATACATATATACACACTACACACACATATACATATATACACACTACACACATATACACACACTACACACACATACACACACTACACACACATATACACACATATACACACTATACACATACACACACATACACACTACACACATATACACACACTACACACATACACATACACACATACACACATAGACACACACATATACACACTATACACACTACACACACATACACACTACACACATATACACACTACACACACATACACACATACACACATATACACACATACACACTACACACATATACACACTACACACTACACACACATATACACACTACACACATACACACACAGACTACACACATATACACACTACACACACATACACACTACACACACTACACACACTACACAGACACACACATGTACACACTACACATATATATACACGTACACACACTTATACACACCACACACACATACACACACATATACACACTACATATACACACATACACACACATATACACACTAGACACATATACACACTACACACACATACACACAGACACACTACACACACACACACTACATACACACTACACACATACACACACATATACACACATACACACATACACACACATACACACTACACACACATACACACTACACATATACACACATACACACACTACATACACACTACACACACATACACACACATGCACACTACACACATACACACATATACACACTACACACACATACACACTACACACATACACACACACTACATATACACACATACACACACACATACACACTACACACACATACACACTACACACACATACACACTACACACACTTGCACACATACACACACAGACACACTACACACATATACACACACATACACACACACATACACACTACACACACTACACACATACACACATATACACACATACACACTACACACACATACACACTACACACACATACACACTACACATATACACACATACACACACATTACACACACATACACACTACACACACATACACACATACACACATACACACTACACACACATACACACATACACACATACACACTACACACACACACAATACACACACATACACACTACACACAAACTACACATACATATAACACAACACACACATACACACACGTAAACACATGGGCACACACGGATGAGTCTGCGACTGAGGAGGTCCGGGTCTGAGGAGGTCCGGGTCTGAGGAGGTTTAAGTCTGAGGAGGTTTAAGTCTGAGGAGGTTTAAGTCTGAGGAGGTCCGGGTCTGAGGAGGTCCGGGTCTGAGGAGGTCCGGGTCTGAGGAGGTCCAGGTCTGAGGAGGTTTAAGTCTGAGGAGGTCCAGGTCTGAGGAGGTCCGGGTCTGAGGAGGTCCAGGTCTGAGGAGGTTTAAGTCTGAGGAGGTCCAGGTCTGAGGAGGTCCAGGTCTGAGGAGGTCCGGGTCTGAGGAGGTCCAGGTCTGAGGAGGTCCAGGTCTGAGGAGGTCCGGGTCTGAGGAGGTCCGGGTCCGAGGAGGTCCGGGTCTGAGGAGGTCCAGGTCTGAGGAGGTCCGGGTCTGAGGAGGTACAGGTCTGAGGAGGTCCAGGTCTGAGGAGATTTAAGTCTGAGGAGGTCCAGGTCTGAGGTGATTTAAGTCTGAGGAGGTCCAGGTCTGAGGAGGTCCGGGTCTGAGGAGGTCCGGGTCTGAGGAGGTCCGGGTCTGAGGAAGTCCAAGTCTGAGGAGGTCCGGGTCTGAGGAGGTCCAGGTCTGAGGAGGTCCGGGTCTGAGGAGGTCCAGGTCTGAGGAGGTTTAAGTCTGAGGAGGTCCGGGTCTGAGGAGGTCCGGGTCTGAGGAGGTCCGGGTCTGAGGAGGTCCAGGTCTGAGGAGGTTTAAGTCTGAGGAGGTCCAGGTCTGAGGAGGTCCGGGTCTGAGGAGGTCCAGGTCTGAGGAGGTTTAAGTCTGAGGAGGTCCGGGTCTGAGGAGGTCCAGGTCTGAGGAGATTTAAGTCTGAGGAGGTCCAGGTCTGAGGAGGTTTAAGTCTGAGGAGGTCCAGGTCTGAGGAGGTCCAGGTCTGAGGAGGTCCGGGTCTGAGGAGGTCCGGGTCTGAGGAGGTCCAGGTCTGAGGAGGTTTAAGTCTGAGGAGGTCCGGGTCTGAGGAGGTCCGGGTTTGAGGAGGTCCGGGTCTGAGGAGGTCCGGGTCTGAGGAGGTCCAGGTCTGAGGAGGTTTAAGTCTGAGGAGGTCCAGGTCTGAGGAGGTCCGGGTCTGAGGAGGTCCAGGTCTGAGGAGGTTTAAGTCTGAGGAGGTCCAGGTCTGAGGAGGTCCGGGTCTGAGGAGGTCCAGGTCTGAGGAGGTTTAAGTCTGAGGAGGTCCGGGTCTGAGGAGGTCCGGGTCTGAGGAGGTCCGGGTCTGAGGAGGTCCAGGTCTGAGGAGGTCCGGGTCTGAGGAGGTCCGGGTCTGAGGAGGTCCAGGTCTGAGGAGGTCCGGGTCTGAGGAGGTCCGGGTCTGAGGAGGTCCGGGTCTGAGGAGGTCCGGGTCTGAGGAGGTCCGGGTCTGAGGAGGTCCGGGTCTGAGGAGGTCCGGGTCTGAGGAGGTCCAGGTCTGAGGAGATTTAAGTCTGAGGAGGTCCAGGTCTGAGGAGGTTCAAGTCTGAGGAGGTCCAGGTCTGAGGAGGTCCGGGTCTGAGGAGGTCCGGGTCTGAGGAGGTCCGGGTCTGAGGAGGTCCGGGTCTGAGGAGGTCCAGGTCTGAGGAGGTCCGGGTCTGAGGAGGTCCAGGTCTGAGGAGGTCCGGGTCTGAGGAGGTCCGGGTCTGAGGAGGTCCGGGTCTGAGGAGGTCCGGGTCTGAGGAGGTCCAGGTCTGAGGAGATTTAAGTCTGAGGAGGTTTAAGTCTGAGGAGGTCCAGGTCTGAGGAGGTCCAGATCTGAGGAGGTCCGGGTCTGAGGAAGTCCAAGTCTGAGGAGGTCCGGGTCTGAGGAGGTCCGGGTCTGAGGAGGTCCAGGTCTGAGGAGGTTTAAGTCTGAGGAGGTCCAGGTCTGAGGAGGTCCGGGTCTGAGGAGGTCCGGGTCTGAGGAGGTCCGGGTCTGAGGAGGTCCAGGTCTGAGGAGGTCCAGGTCTGAGGAGGTTTAAGTCTGAGGAGGTCCAGGTCTGAGGAGGTTTAAGTCTGAGGAGGTCCAGGTCTGAGGTGATCCGGGTCTGAGGAGGTCCGGGTCTGAGGAGGTCCAGGTCTGAGGAGGTTTAAGTCTGAGGAGGTCCGGGTCTGAGGAGGTCCGGGTCTGAGGAGGTCCGGGTCTGAGGAGGTCCAGGTCTGAGGAGGTCCGGGTCTGAGGAGGTCCGGGTCTGAGGAGGTCCAGGTCTGAGGAGGTTTAAGTCTGAGGAGGTCCGGGTCTGAGGAGGTCCGGGTCTGAGGAGGTCCGGGTCTGAGGAGGTCCGGGTCTGAGGAGGTCCGGGTCTGAGGAGGTCCGGGTCTGAGGAGGTCCGGGTCTGAGGAGGTCCGGGTCTGAGGAGGTCCAGGTCTGAGGAGGTTTAAGTCTGAGGAGGTCCAGGTCTGAGGAGGTTTAAGTCTGAGGAGGTCCAGGTCTGAGGAGGTTTAAGTCTGAGGAGGTCCAGGTCTGAGGAGGTTTAAGTCTGAGGAGGTCCAGGTCTGAGGAGGTCCAGGTCTGAGGAGGTTTAAGTCTGAGGAGGTCCAGGTCTGAGGAGGTCCGGGTCTGAGGAGGTCCAGGTCTGAGGAGGTTTAAGTCTGAGGAGGTCCAGGTCTGAGGAGGTCCGGGTCTGAGGAGGTCCGGGTCTGAGGAGGTCCGGGTCTGAGGAGGTCCGGGTCTGAGGAGGTCCGGGTCTGAGGAGGTCCGGGTCTGAGGAGGTCCAGGTCTGAGGAGGTCCGGGTCTGAGGAGGTTTAGGTCTGAGGAGGTCCGGGTCTGAGGAGGTCCGGGTCTGAGGAGGTCCAGGTCTGAGGAGGTCCGGGTCTGAGGAGGTCCGGGTCTGAGGAGGTTTAAGTCTGAGGAGGTCCGGGTCTGAGGAGGTCCGGGTCTGAGGAGGTCCGGGTCTGAGGAGGTTTAAGTCTGAGGAGGTCCAGGTCTGAGGAGGTCCGGGTCTGAGGAGGTTTAAGTCTGAGGAGGTCCAGGTCTGAGGAGGTCCGGGTCTGAGGAGGTTTAAGTCTGAGGAGGTCCAGGTCTGAGGAGGTCCGGGTCTGAGGAGGTCCAGGTCTGAGGAGGTCCGGGTCTGAGGAGGTCCGGGTTTGAGGAGGTCCAAGCGAGAACTTTTCACGGGTTTGTTTATGATTATATTTTTATTTGACGAGTTTATCTGGATTTAAAAGGCCAAACCTGCAGATTTAACACGAGTTCTTCTGTTCCACCTGGTGATGTCATCATGTGGTGATACAGAAGTGCTCCACTGTGTTTTTAAATTCCACACACCTTCACTAGAATCATCTGGATCATTTCAGTCCCGGTTTAGTCCCGGTTTAGTCCTGGTTTAGTCCCGGTTTAGACCTGGTTCAGACCTGGTTTAGTCTTGGTTTAATCTTGGTTTAGTCCTGGTTCAGTCCTGGTTTAGTCCTGGTTTAGTCCTGGTTCAGACCTGGTTTAGACCTGGTTTAGACCTGGTTTAGTCCTGGTTTAGTCCTGGTTTAGACCTGGTTTAGTCCCGGTTTATACCTGGTTTAGTCTTGGTTTAGTCTTGGTTTAGACCTGGTTTAGTCCCGGTTTAGTCGCGGTTTAGTCGCGGTTTAGTACTGGTTTAGTCCCGGTTTAGTCCTGGTTCAGTCCTGGTTTAGTCCTGGAGTCACTGATCTCGACTGAACTAAAGGTAAAAGTTCACTGTTCACTTGATGACATCACGAGGTGGAACAGAGTGTTTGGAGCTTTGGAGATGTTACAGACGAATAATAAAGAGTTCCTCAAACATGAGAATGAAACAAACACAACTCCAGGAGTTTGAGGAGGAAACATCAGAACATCAGTTAAATCTCACAGGAGTCAGTTTAAAATTAGAGTAAAATAAAGTCATTTTCTGCCCAATTTCGGACAAATTTCTCTTCGTTATTTTACTGGAAAATGGAAACTACAAAAACCGTTCAAGAAAAAAACAAAGCGCGTCCCTAACTCCGCCCACAGGAGGCGCGAGGACTCCACCTGCGGTCAGCCACACGGAGCAGTGGAGGCTGGAGTGGACTTTACAAACCCCACAGCTCATCCATGTCTGGAGATCTGGTCGTCGAGGCTCCTGCACCGGCCCCTGTGGATCCTCCTGCGGGTGGTCGCTCCTTCGGGCTGTGCCGTCCAGCACCCAACCCAGGCCTGGCTCCAGGATGGGGTCCCGGTAACGCCAATCCAGGCAACATGACTGTCCTTGGTCTGGTGCTCATCATAAAGAGCTTCTGAACCGCTCATGTTCTCGAGTGAGGGGAGGATGGAGCATGAGATTGACAGGTGGATCGGTGCAGCGTTGGCAGTGATGCGGTCGTTGTACCGGACCGTTGTGGCGAAGCTCTCGATTTCCTCCCCTCACCTATGGTCATGAGCTCTGGGTAATGACCGAAAGGACGAGATCGCAGATCCAAGCGGCCGAAATGAGTTTCCTCCGCAGAGTGGCTGGGCGCTCCCTTAGAGATAGGGTGAGGAGCTCAGTCACACGGGAGGAGCTCGGAGTAGAGCCGCCGCTCCTCCACGTGGAGAGGAGCAGCTGAGGTGAATCTGTTTTTATGGTGAATTTCACATTTTCAAAATAATAAAAGGAACATGTTGACTGAACCTGTGACGTGTTCCAGAAGTATATATAATACTCCCTACTCCCCCTTTAATATTCAGGACATTTTGTTTTGAATTGTGAATCGCTATGGTAACGGTGCAAATTTTGGCTCATTCTCAAGCTGAAAAAAATAAAACAAAACTCAAATCAGGATTTAAAAGTTTTTACTCTCATTACAGATTTAAAAAACAAAAACAAACGTCATCAGATTTAACAAACATAAGGTGTAAACAGGAAGTCCGCCTCCTCCCCTTCAAAATAAAAGCGTCTCTGGAGCTTCAGTCGCAGATCGTGTTGATTCCATTTCCTGCGGCGTTCCTCGTTCTCTTCGCGCTCGTTTCTTGAATCTTTCCTTGGATTTTCACAGGAAACTGAAGCTCATTCTGCTCTGTGATTGGTTAAACCCACCTGTCACTCAGAGCAGGACTGAGGCTGACCAATGGGACGAGAGGGAGGGACGTGAATGGGACCTTTTGAGCCGATACTGATATCTGATATTATCTGATATTTGTTTTGCCAATGTTCCTGATGTGGACGTTGACATGTTCGCCGAGTGTCCATCGTGTCACCGTGGCAACTTCTAAATATTCTGCCATAGACACACGTAGAACCCCCCACCGATATACGGCCCGCCCCCCCACTGGCCCTCGCCGTCCACTGCTCTGCGATTGTTCGGTGAGCTGTGGTCTGATTGGCGGTTATCCGTGACGCTTCACTGTGATTGGCTCCTGAGGGCGGCGCTCACTTCCTGGATTTCTTTGATGAGATCTTCCAACGTCTGGACGTCGTCTTTCAGCTCGGAGCGGATCTCTCCCGACGCCACGTCCGTGTGGGTTTGCTGCAACAGAGAAAAGAAAAAGTCCAGGTTTGGTTAAAACGAGCGAAGCGTCCGACGCGTTTAAATGAGCGAAGTGTCAGAAGTGTCCGACGCGTTTAAATGAGCGAAGCGTCCGGCGCGTTTAAATGAGCGAAGCGTCCGGCACGTTTAACCGAGCGAAGCGTCCGGCGCGTTTAACCGAGCGAAGCGTCCGGCGCGTTTAACCGAGCGAAGCGTCCGGCGCGTTTAAACGAGCAAAGCGTCCGGCGCGTTTAAACAAGCGAAGCGTCCGACGCGTTTAAACGAGGAATGTCCTGCAACATTTACATTTTTAAAAGGTTCTCGTCCCACGTGACCCTGTGTCCCCAGAGCGTCAGAGACACGTCCAGGTTCTTCTCACGTTTACATCACGGGCCACGTTTACGTCAGGGCCACGTTTACGCCAGGGCCACGTTTACGCCAGGCCCCACGTTTACGCCCGGGCCACGTTTACGCCCGGGCCACGTTTACGCCAGGGCCACGTTTACGCCAGGGCCACGTTTACGTCAGGGCCACGTTTACGCCGGGGGCCACGTTTACGTCAGGGCCACGTTTACGTCGGGGCCACGTTTACGTCAGGGGCCACGTTTACGTCAGGGGCCACGTTTACGTCAGGGGCCACGTTTACGTCGGGGCCACGTTTACGTCAGGGGCCACGTTTACGTCGGGGCCACGTTTACGTCAGGGGCCACGTTTACGCCGGGGCCACGTTTACGTCAGGGGCCACGTTTACGCCGGGGCCACGTTTACGTCAGGGGCCACGTTTACGTCAGGGGCCACGTTTACGTCGGGGCCACGTTTACGTCGGGGGCCACGTTTACGTCGGGGCCACGTTTACGTCGGGGCCACGTTTACGTCAGGGGCCACGTTTACGTCAGGGCGTTTCATTCTGAATGTTCCAAATGAAATAGTTTTGAGAAGTCGGATCAGGACCCAAGGCCGGTAATGATCCTTCCGCAGATTCACCTACGGAAACCTTGTTCAGATTAAAATATTCTCCTTCGAGTTTCCATGGAAATGATCATTCTGAAGTGACGTTTACATGGAAAACTCGTTAAATGGATAATTATTTTATTAAATTCTGCTCAGCATCTGTGGGTCGGGAAGGTTCTGATCGGACAGGGACACAAACGGATTTACGTCGACCAGAAGAAAACGCAAACTTCACCTCGGTTTGTCGTTACGCCGCGGACACAAACGTGATCCAAACTTTTCCGCAGTCGTTGGGATGATAATGAAGCAGCAGCTGGAGAATTCCGTCCTCACAGTTTCCGTCTGTCGCTGAGGAGGAGGAGGAGGAAGACGACTGAGTCACCGGCTGCTCCACTCCGCGTTTTTATGTTTTCCATCCGCTCCTTTCATTATTTGTCGTTCTTATTAAAATAATTGTTTCAGTTCGAGACGTTTGCTCCGGGCAGAAAGACGATGCAACGAGCGCCCAACGACCGCAATTATTTTTAAGAGGAATAAACGTTTACAGGATCGAGGAATAAATTAACTCGGCTTTAAAATCGGAATAAACCCCCCACTTAATGAAGAACCATTTTCAGTAAGAATTAAGTGTTTCCCTTTTTAAAGCGGAACACATTTTTATTCAGAATTTTATTATTTTTATTCGGAATTAAATAATTTTTATTCAGAATTTTATTATTTTTATTCAGAATGAAAGTTTTATTCAAAATTAAATTATTTTTATTCAGAATTTAATATTTTTACTAGGCTGCACTAGCACCGACTCTGGGGTTTAGGGAGGGACCTTCAGCCCAGAGACATTTTAGGGTTAAACTCACTGGGATTAAGATTTGAACCCATCTGTCCATGTTCTTCCTCTTATCCAGGGCCGGGTCGCCGGGGCAACAGTCTAATCAGGGACTCCCAGACTTCCTTCACCCCGGACACTTCCTCCAGCTCCTCCGGGGGGACCCCAAGGCGTTCCCAGGCCAGCCGGGAGACATAGTCCCTCCAGAGTGTCCTGGGTCTTCCCCGGGGCCTCCTCCCGGTGGGACGTGCCCGGAACACCTCCTGAGGGAGGAGTCCAGGAGGCGTCCGGAACAGACGCCCGAGCCTCCT
>JAVJIX010000200.1:997500-1025000 GCA_036785185.1 Paratrypauchen microcephalus
ACTCCGCAGGAGGTCAGAACTCCGCAGGAGGTCAGAACTCCGCAGGAGGTCAGAGAGCTCCGCGGGAGGTCAGAACTCCGCGGGAGGTCAGAGCTCCGCGGGAGGTCAGAACTCCGCGGGAGGTCAGAACTCCGCGGGAGGTCAGAGAGCTCTGCGGGAGGTCAGGGCTTCAGGAGGTCAGAACTCCACAGGAGGTCAGAGCTCCACAGGAGGTCAGAACTCCACAGGAGGTCAGAGCTCCACAGGAGGTCAGAACTCCGCGGGAGGTCAGAACTCCACAGGAGGTCAGAGCTCCACAGGAGGTCAGAGAGCTCTGCGGGAGGTCAGAACTCCGCGGGAGGTCAGAGAGCTCTGCGGGAGGTCAGGGCTTCAGGAGGTCAGAACTCCACAGGAGGTCAGAACTCCGCGGGAGGTCAGGGCTTCAGGAGGTCAGACGCTCTGACCTCCTGCGTCTCCTCCTGAAGCCTCCTCAGGTTCTCTCTGGTTTTCTTTGGGACGACATTTAATGACACATTTGATGGACGGCTGAAAATGGGAGGACGGAGGAGAAACTGAACGCCCCATGTGAACGTTTGAGCCCATACCGATATGAATGATGCCGATATCGGCCGATACGATATTTATTTTTAATTCTGAGAAAAAATTTTATACAGACTGAAAATCATGAAAAATGAATCTCTGAATGTCTTTTATTTTTGTGTTTTGACTCCTGATTTTTTTTTTTTTTTTTTTGTGTAACATTGTGTTCTGCGTCCTGATTGGCTAAGAGACCTTTGCCGATTAATGTTAGACCAGGACTAGACCAGGACTAGACCAGGACTAGACCAGGACTAAACCAGGACTAGACCAGGACTAGAGCAGGACTAGACCAGGACTAGACCAGGACTAGACCAGGACTAAACCAGGACTAGACCAAGACCAGGACCAAAATATTTTTGCGACATCGGCCGATACTGATGTTAATGCCGATATATCGTGCATCCCCACGAGAAAGAAACAAGACCCGGAATATGTCACATGTGAGAGAAGAGCGACAGAGGAGGAGGAGAAGAGGAGGAAGAAGAGGGAGGAAGAAGAGGAGGAAGAGGGAGGAAGAAGAGGGGGAGGAGGAGGAAGAGGAGGAGGAAGGGGGAGGAAGAAGAGGAAGGAAGAAGAGGGGGAGGAAGAAGAGGGAGGAAGAAGAGGAGGAGGAAGAAGAGGGAGGAAGAAGAGGGGGAGGAGGAGGAAGAGGAGGAGGAAGAGGGAGGAAGAAGAGGAGGAGGAAGAAGAGGAGGAGGAAGAAGAGGGAGGAAGAAGAGGGGGAGGAGGAGGGAGGAAGAAGAGGGAGGAAGAAGAGGAAGGAAGAAGAGGGGGAGGAAGAAGAGGGAGGAAGAAGAGGAGGAGGAAGAAGAGGGAGGAAGAAGAGGGGGAGGAGGAGGAAGAGGAGGAGGAAGAGGGAGGAAGAAGAGGAGGAGGAGGAAGAGGAGGAGGAAGAGGGAGGAAGAAGAGGAAGGAAGAAGAGGGGGAGGAAGAAGAGGGAGGAAGAAGAGGAGGAGGAAGAAGAGGGAGGAAGAAGAGGGGGAGGAGGAGGAAGAGGAGGAGGAAGAGGGAGGAAGAAGAGGAGGAGGAAGAAGAGGAGGAGGAAGAAGAGGAGGAAGAAGAGGGAGGAGGAGGAGGAGGAAGAAGAGGGAGGAAGAAGAGGAAGGAAGAAGAGGGGGAGGAAGAAGAGGGAGGAAGAAGAGGAGGAGGAAGAAGAGGGAGGAAGAAGAGGGGGAGGAGGAGGAAGAGGAGGAGGAAGAGGGAGGAAGAAGAGGAGGAGGAGGAAGAGGAGGAGGAAGAGGAGGATGAAGAGGAGGAGGAAGAAGAGGAGGAGGAAGAAGAGGGGGAGGAGGAGGAAGAGGAGGAGGAAGAGGAGGAAGAAGAGGAGGAGGAAGAAGAGGGAGGAAGAAGAGGGGAGGAGGAGGAAGAGGAGGAGGAAGAGGGAGGAAGAAGAGGAAGGAAGAAGAGGGGGAGGAGGAGGAAGAGGAGGAGGAAGAGGAGGAGGAAGAAGAGGAAGGAAGAAGAGGGGGAGGAGGAGGAAGAGGAGGAGGAAGAGGGAGGAAGAAGAGGAAGGAAGAAGAGGGGGAGGAAGAAGAGGGAGGAAGAAGAGGAGGAAGAAGAAGAGGGAGGAAGAAGAGGGGGAGGAGGAGGAAGAAGGAGGAAGAAGAGGAGGAGGAAGAAGAGGAGGAGGAAGAAGAGGAGGAGGAAGAAGAGGAGGAAGAAGAGGAGGAGGAAGAAGAGGGAGGAAGAAGAGGAGGAGGAAGAAGAGGAGGAGGAAGAAGAGGGGGAGGAGGAGGAAGAGGAGGAGGAAGAGGAGGAAGAAGAGGAAGGAAGAAGAGGGGGAGGAAGAAGAGGAGGAAGAAGAGGAGGAAGAAGAAGAGGAGGAAGAAGAGGGGGAGGAGGAGGAAGAGGAGGAGGAAGAGGAGGAAGAAGAGGAGGAGGAAGAAGAGGGAGGAAGAAGAGGGGGAGGAGGAGGAAGAGGAGGAGGAAGAGGGAGGAAGAAGAGGAAGGAAGAAGAGGGGGAGGAAGAAGAGGGAGGAAGAAGAGGGGGAGGAGGAGGAAGAGGGAGGAAGAAGAGGAAGGAAGAAGAGGGGGAGGAAGAAGAGGGAGGAAGAAGAGGGAGGAAGAAGAAGAGGGAGGAAGAAGAGGGAGGAAGAAGAGGAGGAGGAAGAAGAGGGAGGAAGAAGAGGGGGAGGAGGAGGAAGAGGAGGAGGAAGAGGGAGGAAGAAGAGGAAGGAAGAAGAGGGGGAGGAGGAGGAAGAGGAGGAGGAAGAGGGAGGAAGAAGAGGAGGAGGAAGAAGAGGAGGAGGAGGAAGAGGGAGGAAGAAGAGGAAGAGGAGGAGGAAGAGGAGGAGGAAGAGGGAGGAAGAAGAGGAGGAGGAAGAAGAGGAGGAAGAAGAGGAGGAGGAAGAAGAGGAGGAGGACTCACTCTTTCTTGAGGCGGATGTAGGCTGTGGAGAGGTTGTTCCAGGCCTCTGCGTTCTGTCAGGAGAAGAACAGATCTGTAACACCTGATCTGACCGCTCCACAGGTCGGCCGGTCAGGACTCGGCCGGTCAGGACTCGGGCGGTCAGGACTCGGGCGGTCAGGACTCGGCCGGTCAGGACTCGGCCGGTCAGGACTCGGGCGGTCAGGACTCGGGCGGTCAGGACTCGGCCGGGAGACCGCAGTAAACCCCCCCGAGCTACAGGGGGCGCCGAAGCACTGCAAAAGCCTAAGATCTAAACACGTAAAACTTTGAGCTACAGCGGTCCAGAGTCCTTCTGGACGGACGCTGGACTCGACGTTCAAGAAACACATGAAGCTCCTCACAAACTGTTCATTTGAACTGAGTTTAGTTTAGATCCTTTACGACTCTGTCTCATATAGAGATCTGCAGAACCACACGGCACAACTCAAACCAGACGAATCACTTTTAAAAAGTTGGGAAAATATTAGACAAGAATCATCCTCAGTTTGAATCATTTTGTTCATTTTAAATATGGAGGTTTTGCTCCTCCTCCACACAGACCCGGGGAACTGTGAGGTCCACACAGAGCCCGGGGGAACTGTGAGGTCCACACAGAGCCCGGGGGAACTGTGAGGTCCACACAGACCCGGGGGAACTGTGAGGACCACACAGACCCCGGGGGAACTGTGAGGACCACACAGACCCCGGGGGAACTGTGAGGTCCACACAGAGCCCGGGGGAACTGTGAGGACCACACAGAGCCCGGGGGAACTGTGAGGACCACACAGACCCCGGGGGAACTGTGAGGACCACACAGAGCCCGGGGGAACTGTGAGGTCCACACAGAGCCCGGGGGAACTGTGAGGTCCACACAGAGCCCGGGGGAACTGTGAGGTCCACACAGAGCCCGGGGGAACTGTGAGGACCACACAGACCCCGGGGGAACTGTGAGGACCACACAGACCCCGGGGGAACTGTGAGGACCACACAGACCCCGGGGGAACTGTGAGGACCACACAGAGCCCGGGGGAACTGTGAGGACCACACAGAGCCCGGGGGAACTGTGAGGTCCACACAGAGCCCGGGGGAACTGTGAGGTCCACACAGAGCCCGGGGGAACTGTGAGGTCCACACAGAGCCCGGGGGAACTGTGAGGTCCACACAGAGCCCGGGGGAACTGTGAGGTCCACACAGACCCGGGGAACTGTGAGGTCCACACAGACCCGGGGGAACTGTGAGGTCCACACAGACCCGGGGAACTGTGAGGACCACACAGACCCGGGGGAACTGTGAGGTCCACACAGAGCCCGGGGGAACTGTGAGGTCCACACAGAGCCCGGGGGAACTGTGAGGTCCACACAGAGCCCGGGGGAACTGTGAGGTCCACACAGACTAAAGGAAAACCAGACTAACACTTTTAAAGTTTAACTGCTGCCGTTGCCATTTGTTTTTGTTGTTTTTGTCGTTTTTGTTGTGGCGTCTCCAGGGACGACAGATGAAATGAACATATTTCTATAATCTGGAGTTTTGACACTGATGTTCATGAATCTGCACTGTCCCTGTTCAATACAGAATCAAAAATAAGAAATAAAAATCTATCTGGAAATGACAAAACAAGTGAAATGTTCTGTCCCTGCAGCCACATCATTTGACTTCAAATAAACTCCGTCTAGACCAGAATGAAGATCATGAACCTGGAAGATGAAGAACCTGAAGTTCTAAACACACCGAGGTCAGATTGGGTTTGTGTTACTCACGTCCGGCTCGATGCAAACGCACGACTGGAACGCCAACGCCGCTCCCTCGTAGTTCTCCAGAGCGAGATGTCCACAGCCCAGAGAGAACCAGAGCCCCAGCTGCCCGGAGACGGAGACGGAGACGGGGACAGAGACAGAGACGGAGACAGAGACAGAGACAGAGACACAGAGAGACAGAGAGACAGAGAGACAGAGAGACGGAGACAGAGAGACGGAGAGACAGAGACAGAGACACAGAGACGGAGACAGAGAGACGGAGACGGGTTTTAACGTTTAAACATTTAAACAAGACGTGACTGATGGTCCAGGTCCAAGTCCAGGTCCAAGTCCAGGTCCAAGTCCAGGTCCAAGTCCAGGTCCAAGTCCAGGTCCAAGTCCAGGTCCAGATCCAAGTCCAGATCCAAGTCCAGGTCCAAGTCCAGATCCAAGTCCAGATCCAAGTCCAGGTCCAGTCCAGGTCCAAGTCCAGGTCCAAGTCCAGATCCAGTCCAGGTCCAAGTCCAGATCCAGGTCCAAACCCAGTCCAGGTCCAAGTCCAGACCCAGTCCAGATCCAGTCCCAGTCCCGGTACCTGCATCCTGTTGATCCTGAGCGACTCCTGGAAGCAGTGGACGCTCTGCTCCATCTCTCGGTGCTTCAGGTGCAGGAGCCCCTTGGACCTCATGGCCCTGGCGCTCCGGTGTCTGGACAGTTCCCAGGCGCGGTCGTAGAACTGATGCTCCCTCAGGATGTCGCCCAGGAGGCACCAAAGACTTGGGGTCTCCTGTTTCTCCAGCTCCCGGCGCACAATCTCCTCCGCCTGGAACAAGGAGAACCAGGAGGTGAAACGCAGGAGAACCAGGAGGTAAAACGCAGGAGAACCAGGAGGTAAAACGCAGGAGAACCAGGAGGTGAAACGCAGGAGAACCAGGAGGTGAAACGCAGGAGAACCAGGAGGTGAAACGCATGAGAACCAGGAGGTGAAACGCATGAGAACCAGGAGGTGAAACGCATGAGAACCAGGAGGTGAAACGCATGAGAACCAGGAGGTGAAACGCAGGAGAACCAGGAGGTGAAACGCAGGAGAACCAGGAGGTGAAACGCATGAGAACCAGGAGGTGAAACGCAGGAGAACCAGGAGATGAAACGCAGGAGAACCCTCTCTCTCTGTAGCTGCTGCTGAGGTTCCTCATTCTGACCTGAGAACGTTCTTCTGAATGTTCTTCTGAACCTGCTCTACACGATCCTGGGGTTTGGACTCAGACATTTTGTTCCATCATGAATAATTTAAGTCTAAAATGAGACGTTCTCCTTTAAACCTCTGACCTTCCCGTGCTGTCCGAGCATCTCGTGGCAGATGACCACGTCCTCCCACATCTGGAGCTTCTCGAAGGTGAGGAGAGCGGCACTGGTGCAGCCCAGGTCCATCAGGAGAGAGCACAGGGTTTTCTGTGGAGGAGAAACATCAGGAGTGAATGTCTGATGGTGGTGGACTAAACCTGGGGGGTATTCCACCAACGTCGCTAAACATAGCGGCGACTAAGTGCCAAGTCCTCGCCTGACTTATCCGCAACTTAGACTAAAGCCTGAAGTCGTTCCACTAACGCGTTTCAGCTGCGCCTCAGCAGCGCTAACTTCAGCCGCGCCTATTCTGTCCTGGTCTAGACGTGTGCACGGGGAACGCAAGAAGCTCTGAACAAGCGACTGTCGAAAACGCGATCATGTCAAAGATTCGGGCCGATTATTTCAGCGCATCAGAACAGAAGTTGCTTTTGGAACTCTACAACACATTTGCAATAACCAAGACCAGAGACATGGCGTGGCAGAAGATCACCGATCGCTTAAATACGTAAGTGAAGTCCTATAACAGTGCTGGAGGTTGAGTTTTTTAAGTATGTTTTTCACCATTGATGTCAACACAAATCCGTGGTGCAGCGGAAAAGTTACGGTCTGGGATGTGGGAGATGTGAGTTTGATTCTCAGAGAGGACAGTTGATGTCATAATTATTATATATTTGTATAGCAGTCTTGTCAGTTGTAATTTATTTTTACTGTGTAAAAGTATTTGCTCCAACTAATACGTTAAATTGTGTTATCTTGTCTTTGAGCAGGAATAATGTGAAGAGGACTGTTTTACAGGTAAAGACAAAGCATAATAACATTTTGCAGAGTGGTAAGTAAGCTAATATTAATATTATTAGTCAGTGAAATTAGTAATACTGTTGAAATGGTACCTTAATTTAATTTAAAATGAACAGTAGCTGCCAAGCCACAGGAGGTGGGAGCCCCCCTCAAAACCTTTCACCTGCAGAGGAGCTGGCACTGGCCCTAAACCGGGGTCGCCCACTGGTGGAGGTAACTGATGGAGGGACCCCATCAAAGATCCTTCCTGCGAGTTCTCGTGAAGAGTATATTCAAGGTATTCTCTAGACTAATGCTTGCCTCAGCTGTGATCCAAACATTTGTGTATTTTAATAGTATGCTTGTGTTCTAGTTACTGAAGATGGCGTACACTTGGACCCTCCTCAGCAGTCCTGCAGCAGTGCCTTGCCTGACCCTCAGCGGTCCTCCAGCAGTGTCTTGCCTGACCCTCAGCAGTCCTCCAGCAGTGCCTTGCCTGACCCTCAGCAGTCCTCCAGCAGTGCCTTGCCTGACCCTCAGCAGTCCTCCAGCAGTGTCTTGCCTGACCCTCAGCAGTCCTCCAGCAGTGGCCTCACACCAGAATGTCATACCTAATGTCTTTTATTGTTTTATGCCTATTGATGGAAATTGATAAATAGGATTTCATTAAAGAGGCTTGCACAGCATCTCTGAAGCAAATTTGTTGAATCATTGAAATGTTGCATCATGGAGTGTGCCTGTTATTTGGCTACATTTTGTTTTAAAAGTAAAGGTTTACCTGTAACTGTATTCTTTGATAGAGATGTCACATAAAATATAAAGTGTCAATGTCGTCATGTGAGAGTGATGTTAGGCCCAGCTGATATAAGTTCTATGATGATATGAATAATTGTAGGTTAAATTCATTCACATTTGTGTAATGTGTGGCAAATGTAAATTTGTGAAAATATAACACAAAAATTGACTTGCGCATGAATCCGTCAACAGCGGGAATCGAACCAGCGACGCCCACACAAAAGACGCAGGACGCAACCATTCGACCAAATATTATATTATTTTTTATATTTTTTATATTATTATATTTTTAAATTACCGGAGATTTGTCAATAACCAAGAACGTAAGGTAATTTATTTTTTTGCTGATATTCACAGATACTCATGCGGGAGGTGTGCGGAACTGTTTGTGTGACACTCTGTTTACGTCAGGTACGTATTCTCTGCGACACGGCCTGTTTAAGCTGCATCTTTAGCCTGTCCGGTACCAGACTAACGCTGATACCATGTTGCCGCAGTAACTCAGCTGGGACTAAGGTTAGTGAGAGTCATGGAACCGAACTGTCACTAAAACTAACGCCAACTGTGGAATAAAGCCGGGCTTTGAGCTTAGCCGCGTTCATGGAATACCCCTCAGGTCTAAACCAGGTCTAAACCAGGTCTAAACCAGGTCTAAGCCAGGTCTAAACCAGGTCTAAGCCAGGTCTAAGCCAGGTCTAAGCCAGGTCTAAACCAGGTCTAAACCAGGTCTAAGCCAGGTCTAAGCCAGGTCTAAACCAGGTCTAAGCCAGGTCTAAACCAGGTCTAAGCCAGGTCTAAGCCAGGTCTAAGCCAGGTCTAAACCAGGTCTAAACCAGGTCTAAGCCAGGTCTAAACCAGGTCTAAGCCAGGTCTAAGCCAGGTCTAAGCCAGGTCTAAACCAGGTCTAAACCAGGTCTAAGCCAGGTCTAAACCAGGTCTAAGCCAGGTCTAAACCAGGTCTAAGCCAGGTCTAAGCCAGGTCTAAGCCAGGTCTAAACCAGGTCTAAACCAGGTCTAAACCAGGACTAAACCAGGTCTAAACCAGGTCTAAACCAGGTCTAAGCCAGGTCTAAGCCAGGTCTAAGCCAGGTCTAAGCCAGGTCTAAACCAGGTCTAAACCAGGTCTAAGCCAGGTCTAAGCCAGGTCTAAGCCAGGTCTAAAGCAGGACTAAAGCAGGACTAAACCAGGTCTAAACCAGGTCTAAACCAGGTCTAAACCAGGTCTAAGCCAGGTCTAAGCCAGGTCTAAAGCAGGACTAAACCAGGTCTAAACCAGGTCTAAACCAGGACTAAACCAGGACTAAACCAGGACTAAACCAGGACTAAACCAGGACTAAACCAGGACTAAACCAGGTCTAAACCAGGTCTAAACCAGGACTAAACCAGGTCTAAAGCAGGACTAAAGCAGGACTAAAGCAGGACTAAAGCAGGACTAAACCAGGTCTAAAGCAGGACTAAAGCAGGACTAAAGCAGGACTAAACCAGGTCTAAACCAGGTCTAAACCAGGTCTAAACCAAGACTAAACCAGGTCTAAACCAGGTCTAAACCAGGACTAAACCAGGTCTAAACCAGGTCTAAACCAGGTCTAAACCAGGTCTAAACCAGGTCTAAACCAGGTCTAAACCAGGTCTAAACCAGGTCTAAACCAGGTCTAAACCAGGTCTAAACCAGGACTAAAGCAGGTCTAAACCAGGACTAAACCAGGTCTAAAGCAGGTCTAAAGCAGGTCTAAAGCAGGTCTAAAGCAGGTCTAAACCAAGACTAAACCAGGTCTAAACCAGGTCTAAACCAGGTCTAAACCAAGACTAAACCAGGACTAAACCAGGTCTAAACCAGGTCTAAACCAGGTCTAAACCAGGTCTAAACCAGGACTAAACCAGGTCTAAACCAGGTCTAAGCCAGGTCTAAGCCAGGTCTAAACCAGGTCTAAGCCAGGTCTAAGCCAGGTCTAAACCAGGTCTAAGCCAGGTCTAAGCCAGGTCTAAGCCAGGTCTAAAGCAGGACTAAACCAGGACTAAACCAGGACTAAACCAGGTCTAAACCAGGTCTAAACCAGGTCTAAGCCAGGTCTAAGCCAGGTCTAAACCAGGACTAAACCAGGACTAAACCAGGACTAAACCAGGACTAAACCAGGACTAAACCAGGACTAAACCAGGTCTAAGCCAGGTCTAAGCCAGGTCTAAGCCAGGTCTAAGCCAGGTCTAAGCCAGGTCTAAACCAGGTCTAAACCAGGTCTAAGCCAGGTCTAAGCCAGGTCTAAGCCAGGTCTAAAGCAGGACTAAAGCAGGACTAAACCAGGTCTAAACCAGGTCTAAACCAGGTCTAAACCAGGTCTAAGCCAGGTCTAAGCCAGGTCTAAAGCAGGACTAAACCAGGTCTAAACCAGGTCTAAACCAGGACTAAACCAGGACTAAACCAGGACTAAACCAGGACTAAACCAGGACTAAACCAGGACTAAACCAGGTCTAAACCAGGTCTAAACCAGGACTAAACCAGGTCTAAAGCAGGACTAAAGCAGGACTAAAGCAGGACTAAAGCAGGACTAAACCAGGTCTAAAGCAGGACTAAAGCAGGACTAAAGCAGGACTAAACCAGGTCTAAACCAGGTCTAAACCAGGTCTAAACCAAGACTAAACCAGGTCTAAACCAGGTCTAAACCAGGACTAAACCAGGTCTAAACCAGGTCTAAACCAGGTCTAAACCAGGTCTAAACCAGGTCTAAACCAGGTCTAAACCAGGTCTAAACCAGGTCTAAACCAGGTCTAAACCAGGTCTAAACCAGGTCTAAACCAGGACTAAAGCAGGTCTAAACCAGGACTAAACCAGGTCTAAAGCAGGTCTAAAGCAGGTCTAAAGCAGGTCTAAAGCAGGTCTAAACCAAGACTAAACCAGGTCTAAACCAGGTCTAAACCAGGTCTAAACCAAGACTAAACCAGGACTAAACCAGGTCTAAACCAGGTCTAAACCAGGTCTAAACCAGGTCTAAACCAGGACTAAACCAGGTCTAAACCAGGTCTAAGCCAGGTCTAAGCCAGGTCTAAACCAGGTCTAAGCCAGGTCTAAGCCAGGTCTAAACCAGGTCTAAGCCAGGTCTAAGCCAGGTCTAAGCCAGGTCTAAAGCAGGACTAAACCAGGACTAAACCAGGACTAAACCAGGTCTAAACCAGGTCTAAACCAGGTCTAAGCCAGGTCTAAGCCAGGTCTAAAGCAGGACTAAACCAGGACTAAACCAGGTCTAAACCAGGTCTAAACCAGGACTAAACCAGGACTAAACCAGGACTAAACCAGGACTAAACCAGGACTAAACCAGGACTAAACCAGGTCTAAACCAGGTCTAAACCAGGTCTAAACCAGGACTAAACCAGGTCTAAAGCAGGACTAAAGCAGGACTAAAGCAGGACTAAAGCAGGACTAAACCAGGTCTAAACCAGGTCTAAACCAAGACTAAACCAGGTCTAAACCAGGTCTAAACCAGGACTAAACCAGGACTAAACCAGGTCTAAACCAGGTCTAAACCAGGTCTAAACCAGGTCTAAACCAGGTCTAAACCAGGATTAAAGCAGGTCTAAACCAGGACTAAACCAGGTCTAAAGCAGGTCTAAAGCAGGTCTAAAGCAGGTCTAAAGCAGGTCTAAAGCAGGTCTAAACCAAGACTAGACCAGGTCTAAACCAGGTCTAAACCAGGTCTAAACCAAGACTAAACCAAGACTAAACCAGGACTAAACCAGGTCTAAACCAGGTCTAAACCAGGTCTAAACCAGGTCTAAACCAAGACTAAACCAGGTCTAAACCAGGTCTAAACCAGGACTAAACCAGGTCTAAACCAGGTCTAAACCAGGACTAAACCAAGACTAAACCAAGACTAAACCAGGTCTAAAGCAGGACTAAACCAGGACTAAACCAGGTCTAAACCAGGTCTAAACCAGGACTAAACCAGGACTAAACCAGGTCTAAACCAGGTCTAAACCAGGACTAAACCAGGACTAAACCAGGACTAAACCAGGTCTAAAGCAGGACTAAACCAGGACTAAACCAGGACTAAACCAGGTCTAAACCAGGACTAAACCAGGACTAAACCAGGTCTAAACCAGGTCTAAAGCAGGTCTAAACCAGGTCTAAAGCAGGTCTAAACCAGGTCTAAAGCAGGTCTAAACCAGGTCTAAACCAGGACTAAACCAGGACTAAACCAGGACTAAAGCAGGACTAAAGCAGGACTAAACCAGGTCTAAACCAGGTCTAAACCAGGTCTAAACCAGGTCTAAACCAGGTCTAAACCAGGACTAAACCAGGACTAAACCAGGACTAAACCAGGTCTAAACCAGGACTAAACCAGGTCTAAACCAGGACTAAAGCAGGTCTAAACCAGGACTAAAGCAGGTCTAAAGCAGGTCTAAAGCAGGTCTAAAGCAGGACTAAAGCAGGTCTAAACCAGGACTAAAGCAGGTCTAAACCAGGACTAAAGCAGGTCTAAAGTAGTCTGGTTAACACCTGACCATATCACAAGTGAGATATGGGTCTGGAAACTCGCTTCGAAAAATCCCGTAGCGGAGGTGTGGTTAGCGATTGCCAACGGCCGTTTATTGGGCGTTATGAATGTCTATCATTGAGCGTATACGTAAGTCCATAGCCAATCATGTCAGTTGTCAGTTCAAACTACAAGCTTCCGTTTGTCATGTAGTACGTGTCACCGTCTTGCCACACCTCCCCCGCTCTCTGATTGGGGCCCTAAATCTGGGACTCTCGCTTGGACGAGTTTCCAGGCCGCCTTCCAGTTCGAAACGAACGGAAGCGGCCTGGGAATTCCCAGGCTAGGTCTAAAGCAGGTCTAAAGCAGGTCTAAACCAGGTCTAAACCAGGTCTAAACCAAGACTAAACCAGGTCTAAACCAGGTCTAAACCAGGTCTAAACCAGGTCTAAACCAGGTCTAAACCAAGACTAAACCAGGTCTAAAGCAGGTCTAAACCAGGTCTAAACCAGGTCTAAACCAAGACTAAACCAGGTCTAAACCAGGTCTAAACCAGGTCTAAACCAGGTCTAAACCAGGTCTAAACCAGGACTAAACCAGGACTAAACCAGGACTAAACCAGGTCTAAACCAGGACTAAAGCAGGTCTAAAGCAGGACTAAACCAGGACTAAACCAGGACTAAAGCAGGTCTAAAGCAGGTCTAAAGCAGGTCTAAAGCAGGTCTAAAGCAGGACTAAACCAGGACTAAACCAGGACTAAACCAGGACTAAACCAGGTCTAAACCAGGACTAAACCAGGTCTAAAGCAGGTCTAAAGCAGGACTAAACCAGGACTAAGCCAGGACTAAGCCAGGACTAAGCCAGGACTAAAGCAGGACTAAAGCAGGACTAAACCAGGACTAAGCCAGGACTAAGCCAGGTCTAAGCCAGGTCTAAGACAGGTCTAAACCAGGTCTAAGCCAGGTCTAAGCCAGGTCTAAAGCAGGTCTAAAGCAGGTCTAAAGCAGGACTAAAGCAGGACTAAAGCAGGACTAAAGCAGGTCTAAACCAGGACTAAACCAGGTCTAAACCAGGACTAAGCCAGGTCTAAGCCAGGTCTAAACCAGGTCTAAACCAGGTCTAAACCAGGTCTAAACCAGGTCTAAAGCAGGTCTAAAGCAGGTCTAAACCAGGACTAAACCAGGTCTAAACCAGGTCTAAAGCAGGTCTAAAGCAGGACTAAACCAGGACTAAACCAGGACTAAAGCAGGACTAAAGCAGGACTAAAGCAGGACTAAAGCAGGACTAAAGCAGGACTAAAGCAGGTCTAAACCAGGACTAAACCAGGTCTAAACCAGGTCTAAACCAAGACTAAACCAGGTCTAAACCAGGTCTAAACCAAGACTAAACCAGGTCTAAACCAGGACTAAACCAGGTCTAAAGCAGGTCTAAAGCAGGTCTAAACCAGGTCTAAACCAGGTCTAAACCAGGTCTAAACCAGGTCTAAACCAGGTCTAAACCAGGTCTAAACCAGGTCTAAACCAGGTCTAAACCAGGTCTAAACCAGGACTAAAACAGGTCTAAACCAGGTCTAAACCAGGTCTAAACCAGGACTAAAGCAGGTCTAAACCAGGACTAAACCAGGACTAAACCAGGACTAAACCAGGACTAAACCAGGACTAAAGCAGGTCTAAAGCAGGTCTAAAGCAGGTCTAAACCAGGACTAAACCAGGTCTAAACCAGGACTAAACCAGGTCTAAAGCAGGTCTAAAGCAGGTCTAAAGCAGGTCTAAACCATGACTAAACCAGGACTAAACCAGGACTAAAGCAGGACTAAAGCAGGACTAAACCAGGTCTAAACCAGGACTAAGCCAGGTCTAAGCCAGGTCTAAACCAGGTCTAAGCCAGGTCTAAGCCAGGTCTAAGCCAGGTCTAAAGCAGGTCTAAAGCAGGTCTAAAGCAGGTCTAAAGCAGGTCTAAACCAGGACTAAACCAGGTCTAAACCAGGTCTAAAGCAGGTCTAAACCAGGACTAAACCAGGTCTAAACCAGGTCTAAAGCAGGACTAAACCAGGACTAAACCAGGTCTAAACCAGGTCTAAACCAGGTCTAAACCAGGTCTAAACCAGGTCTAAACCAGGACTAAACCAGGTCTAAACCAGGTCTAAACCAGGTCTAAACCAGGTCTAAACCAGGTCTAAACCAGGTCTAAACCAGGACTAAAGCAGGTCTAAACCAGGTCTAAAGCAGGACTAAACCAGGTCTAAACCAGGTCTAAACCAGGACTAAACCAGGTCTAAACCAGGACTAAAGCAGGACTAAAGCAGGTCTAAAGCAGGTCTAAAGCAGGTCTAAAGCAGGTCTAAAGCAGGTCTAAACCAGGACTAAACCAGGACTAAACCAGGACTAAAGCAGGACTAAAGCAGGACTAAAGCAGGTCTAAAGCAGGTCTAAAGCAGGTCTAAAGCAGGACTAAACCAGGACTAAACCAGGACTAAACCAGGACTAAAGCAGGTCTAAAGCAGGACTAAAGCAGGACTAAAGCAGGACTAAAGCAGGACTAAAGCAGGTCTAAAGCAGGTCTAAACCAGGACTAAACCAGGACTAAACCAGGTCTAAACCAGGACTAAAGCAGGTCTAAAGCAGGTCTAAAGCAGGTCTAAACCAGGTCTAAACCAGGACTAAACCAGGTCTAAACCAGGTCTAAACCAGGTCTAAACCAGGACTAAACCAGGACTAAACCAGGACTAAACCAGGTCTAAACCAGGTCTAAACCAGGACTAAACCAGGACTAAAGCAGGACTAAAGCAGGACTAAACCAGGTCTAAACCAGGACTAAGCCAGGTCTAAGCCAGGTCTAAACCAGGTCTAAGCCAGGTCTAAGCCAGGTCTAAGCCAGGTCTAAAGCAGGTCTAAAGCAGGTCTAAAGCAGGTCTAAAGCAGGTCTAAACCAGGACTAAACCAGGTCTAAACCAGGTCTAAAGCAGGTCTAAACCAGGACTAAACCAGGTCTAAACCAGGTCTAAAGCAGGACTAAACCAGGACTAAACCAGGTCTAAACCAGGTCTAAACCAGGTCTAAACCAGGTCTAAACCAGGTCTAAACCAGGACTAAACCAGGTCTAAACCAGGTCTAAACCAGGTCTAAACCAGGTCTAAACCAGGTCTAAACCAGGTCTAAACCAGGACTAAAGCAGGTCTAAAGCAGGTCTAAAGCAGGACTAAACCAGGTCTAAACCAGGTCTAAACCAGGACTAAACCAGGTCTAAACCAGGACTAAAGCAGGACTAAAGCAGGTCTAAAGCAGGTCTAAAGCAGGTCTAAAGCAGGTCTAAAGCAGGTCTAAACCAGGACTAAACCAGGACTAAACCAGGACTAAAGCAGGACTAAAGCAGGACTAAAGCAGGTCTAAAGCAGGTCTAAAGCAGGTCTAAAGCAGGACTAAACCAGGACTAAACCAGGACTAAACCAGGACTAAAGCAGGTCTAAAGCAGGACTAAAGCAGGACTAAAGCAGGACTAAAGCAGGTCTAAAGCAGGTCTAAAGCAGGTCTAAACCAGGACTAAACCAGGACTAAACCAGGTCTAAACCAGGACTAAAGCAGGACTAAAGCAGGTCTAAAGCAGGTCTAAAGCAGGTCTAAACCAGGTCTAAACCAGGACTAAACCAGGTCTAAACCAGGTCTAAACCAGGTCTAAACCAGGACTAAACCAGGACTAAACCAGGACTAAACCAGGTCTAAACCAGGTCTAAACCAGGTCTAAACCAGGACTAAACCAGGACTAAACCAGGACTAAACCAGGTCTAAACCAGGTCTAAACCAGGACTAAACCAGGACTAAACCAGGTCTAAACCAGGACTAAACCAGGACTAAACCAGGACTTTTCACCTTCCTGTTCCTTTAGTGGGAGGGCATCTGGCTCACCTGGACGTTCCACCTGGTCGGGGGGCGGCAGACGTAGAACATCTTGAGGCGCTCGGACACCGGGAACGTCGTGTCCTCGAAATAATCCACCAAAGCCTGAGGAGCAACGGGCGAGGTTAAAGTTCTCTGCTCGTTTCCATGGAGATGTTCCACAGAAGGTTCAGAATACCTGAGTCTGCATCATGGCCCTCTCCACACATCTCCTCTGACCTCGCTCCAGCCTGGTCCTCAGAGTCAGAGCAGAAACCTCCAGAGAGAAGATCTGAGGTCGAGAGAGCAGAGCCTGGAACCCAAGAACCAGACACGACTTTAACCAGGGCTGTGGGACTTCTCTGGAGGACCTCACTCAAACATCTCACGTTTCCATCTCTTTCGTTTCCGTTTATCGTTCTGAAAACGTTTTATTCGCCCAAAATAACAGAGTGACACGTTTTAGAAGTTTACGTCGCTCCTGCTTCAGAGCGCCAACGAAAAAGACGAGAGCCGAAGAAAGAGGAGAGGAAATGTAGAGGAGGAGGAGCAGAGGAGGGAGAGCAGGTCCTGTGACAAACATCTCACCAGCCTGCAGACCCTGGACCCACGTGGAGACTGGACAGATGAGTGGACACAAGACCCACAGCACTGACCTGAGGAACCCACAGGAGAACGAGAGGAGAGCGGAGAGAGGGTCTACTAAATACACAGGAGAAGAAGAGAGGTTCTACTAAAAACACAGGAGAAGAAGAGAGGTTCTACTAAAAACACAGGAGAAGAAGAGGGTCTACTAAAAACAGAGGAGAAGAGGTTCTACTAAAAACACAGGAGAAGAAGAGAGGTTCTACTAAAAACACAGGAGAAGAAGAGGGTCTACTAAAAACACAGGAGAAGAAGAGGGTCTACTAAAAACACAGGAGAAGAAGAAGAGAGGGTCTACTAAAAACACAGGAGAAGAAGAAGAGAGGGTCTACTAAAAACACAGGAGAAGAAGAGGGTCTACTAAAAACACAGGAGAAGAAGAGAGGTTCTACTAAAAACACAGGAGAAGAAGAGGGTCTACTAAAAACAGAGGAGAAGAGGTTCTACTAAAAACACAGGAGAAGAAGAGGGTCTACTAAAAACACAGGAGAAGAAGAGGGTCTACTAAAAACACAGGAGAAGAGGGTCTACTAAAAACACAGGAGAAGAAGAGAGGTTCTACTAAAAACACAGGAGAAGAAGAGGGTCTACTAAAAACACAGGAGAAGAGGGTCTACTAAAAACACAGGAGAAGAAGAGGGTCTACTAAAAACACAGGAGAAGAGGTTCTACTAAAAACACAGAAGAAGAGGGTCTACTAAAAACACAGGAGAAGAAGAGGTTCTACTAAAAACACAGGAGAAGAAGAGAGGTTCTACTAAAAACACAGGAGAAGAAGAGAGGGTCTACTAAAAACACAGGAGAAGAAGAAGAGAGGTTCTACTAAAAACACAGGAGAAGAAGAGAGGTTCTACTAAAAACACAGGAGAAGAAGAGAGGTTCTACTAAAAACACAGGAGAAGAAGAGAGGTTCTACTAAAAACACAGGAGAAGAAGAGAGGGTCTACTAAAAACAGAGGAGAAGAGGTTCTACTAAAAACACAGGAGAAGAAGAGAGGTTCTACTAAAAACACAGGAGAAGAAGAGGGTCTACTAAAAACACAGGAGAAGAAGAGGGTCTACTAAAAACACAGGAGAAGAAGAAGAGAGGGTCTACTAAAAACACAGGAGAAGAAGAGGGTCTACTAAAAACACAGGAGAAGAAGAGGGTCTACTAAAAACACAGGAGAAGAAGAGAGGTTCTACTAAAAACACAGGAGAAGAAGAGGGTCTACTAAAAACAGAGGAGAAGAGGTTCTACTAAAAACACAGGAGAAGAAGAGGGTCTACTAAAAACACAGGAGAAGAAGAGGGTCTACTAAAAACACAGGAGAAGAGGGTCTACTAAAAACAGAGGAGAAGAGGTTCTACTAAAAACACAGGAGAAGAAGAGAGGTTCTACTAAAAACACAGGAGAAGAAGAGGGTCTACTAAAAACACAGGAGAAGAAGAGGGTCTACTAAAAACACAGGAGAAGAAGAGAGGGTCTACTAAAAACACAGGAGAAGAAGAAGAGAGGGTCTACTAAAAACACAGGAGAAGAAGAGGGTCTACTAAAAACACAGGAGAAGAAGAGAGGTTCTACTAAAAACACAGGAGAAGAAGAGGGTCTACTAAAAACAGAGGAGAAGAGGTTCTACTAAAAACACAGGAGAAGAAGAGGGTCTACTAAAAACACAGGAGAAGAAGAGGGTCTACTAAAAACACAGGAGAAGAGGGTCTACTAAAAACACAGGAGAAGAAGAGAGGTTCTACTAAAAACACAGGAGAAGAAGAGGGTCTACTAAAAACACAGGAGAAGAGGGTCTACTAAAAACACAGGAGAAGAAGAAGAGAGGGTCTACTAAAAACACAGGAGAAGAAGAAGAGAGGGTCTACTAAAAACACAGGAGAAGAAGAGGGTCTACTAAAAACACAGGAGAAGAAGAGAGGTTCTACTAAAAACACAGGAGAAGAAGAGGGTCTACTAAAAACAGAGGAGAAGAGGTTCTACTAAAAACACAGGAGAAGAAGAGGGTCTACTAAAAACACAGGAGAAGAAGAGGGTCTACTAAAAACACAGGAGAAGAGGGTCTACTAAAAACACAGGAGAAGAAGAAGAGAGGGTCTACTAAAAACACAGGAGAAGAAGAGGGTCTACTAAAAACACAGGAGAAGAAGAGGGTCTACTAAAAACACAGGAGAAGAGGGTCTACTAAAAACACAGGAGAAGAGGGTCTACTAAAAACACAGGAGAAGAAGAGAGGGTCTACTAAAAACACAGGAGAAGAAGAGGGTCTACTAAAAACACAGGAGAAGAAGAGGGTCTACTAAAAACACAGGAGAAGAAGAAGAGAGGGTCTACTAAAAACACAGGAGAAGAGGGTCTACTAAAAACACAGAAGAAGAAGAAGAAGAAGAGAGGTTCTACTAAAAACACAGGAGAAGAAGAGAGGGTCTACTAAAAACACAGGAGAAGAAGAGAGGTTCTACTAAAAACACAGGAGAAGAAGAAGAGAGGTTCTACTAAAAACACAGGAGAAGAAGAGGGTCTACTAAAAACACAGGAGAAGAAGAGGGTCTACTAAAAACACAGGAGAAGAAGAGGGTCTACTAAAAACACAGGAGAAGAAGAGAGGTTCTACTAAAAACACAGAAGAAGAAGAAGAGAGGGTCTACTAAAAACACAGAAGAAGAAGAGGTTCTACTAAAAACACAGAAGAAGAAGAGAGGTTCTACTAAAAACACAGAAGAAGAAGAAGAGAGGTTCTACTAAAAACACAGAAGAAGAAGAGAGGTTCTACTAAAAACACAGAAGAAGAGGGTCTACTAAAAACACAGGAGAAGAAGAGGTTCTACTAAAAACACAGGAGAAGAAGAGAGGTTCTACTAAAAACACAGAAGAAGAGAGGGTCTACTAAAAACACAGAAGAAGAGGGTTTACAAAAGACACGGGAGAAGAAGAGGTTCTACTAAAAACACAGGAGAAGAAGAGAGGTTCCACTAAAAACACAGAAGAAGAGAGGGTCTACTAAACAGAAGAAAGGTTCTACTAAAAACACAGAAGAAGAAGATGAGAGGTTCTACTAAAAACACAGGAGAAGAAGAGGTTCTACTAAAAACACAGGAGAAGAAGAGAGGTTCTACTAAAAACACAGAAGAAGAGGGTCTACTAAAAACACAGGAGAAGAAGAGGTTCTACTAAAAACACAGGAGAAGAAGAGAGGTTCTACTAAAAACACAGGAGAAGAAAAGGTTCTACTAAAAACACAGAAGAAGAAGAGAGGTTCTACTAAAAACACAGAAGAAGAAGAAGAGAGGGTCTACTAAAAACACAGAAGAAGAGGTTCTACTAAAAACACAGAAGAAGAAGAGAGGTTCTACTAAAAACACAGAAGAAGAGGGTCTACTAAAAACACAGGAGAAGAAGAGGTTCTACTAAAAACACAGGAGAAGAAGAGAGGTTCTACTAAAAACACAGAAGAAGAGAGGGTCTACTAAAAACACAGAAGAAGAGGGTCTACTAAAAACACAGGAGAAGAAGAGGTTCTACTAAAAACACAGGAGAAGAAGAGAGGTTCTACTAAAAACACAGAAGAAGAGAGGGTCTACTAAACAGAAGAAAGGTTCTACTAAAAACACAGAAGAAGAAGAAGAGAGGGTCTACTAAAAACACAGGAGAAGAAGAGGTTCTACTAAAAACACAGGAGAAGAAGAGAGGTTCTACTAAAAACACAGAAGAAGAGAGGGTCTACTAAACAGAAGAAAGGTTCTACTAAAAACACAGAAGAAGAAGAAGAGAGGGTCTACTAAAAACACAGGAGAAGAAGAGGGTCTACTAAAAACACAGGAGAAGAAGAAGAGAGGTTCTACTAAAAACACAGGAGAAGAAGAAGAGGTTCTACTAAACCAGGGGTCGGCAACCTGTGGCTCTTTGATCCTCTGATGTGGCTCAGTACAGCGCTCCCTCGTTTATCGTGGGGGTTACGTTGGAGAAATAACCTGCGATAGGTGAAATCCGATAAGTAGTCAGCTTTATATTGCGTGTATAAATATTGCGTGTATAAATATTGCGTGTATAAATATTGCGTGTATAAATGTGTGTGTATTTCACAGTTCCTCTGACCGAGGCGCCGCTGATGCTGTTGCACTTCAGAGCGGTGACGGACTGGGGCGGAGACATGAGTCACTGGAGCCGTAGGAAGCGGCTCTTTTTGGGTCTGTTGAAGCCCGTTCTGAGTCTGTCCCTGGTCTTCACATCCTTCCTCGTGCTCCAGAGAAGGACGCACTGGGGCTGAACCCGGAGCCTGGTGCAGCCGGACTGCTTCTCATTCAAACACACAACTGTAGCAGGTGTCACACTGCTCATGATCCAATATTTAAATACATTTGTCAGACTGAACATTCTGCACAGGAGACACGGAGGAGAACGACAAAGACAAAGGTCTACAGTCCTTTAGCCAATCAGGATGCAGAACACAATACGTGTTGATACACTATAAAAAAAAAAACCTGCGAAACAGCGAGGGACCACTGTATTTAAATAAATGTATTTTATTTTAGTTCGCTCATATTCAAAATGTAATTCTACGGCACAAAGGTAAAAAAGCTGTTATATGCAGTGTTATTTCATTTTAAATTTCCAAAGGGTTTTGTGGCTCCCAGTGTTTTCTTTACAGTGTGAAACGGCTCCAAACGGCTCTTTGAGGGGTAAAGGTTGCCGACCCCTGGCCTAAAAACAGAAGAGGAGGAGGAAGAGGAGGAAGAGGAGGAGGACGTTGGGCAGCTGAAGCACAAAGCCACAGCTGAAGGACAGATCAGATCTGACCTCAAACTCTGAAAAAGAGAAACGCTGACCTGGATCTGATATCGACACCAACACGTGAACGCAACAGGGAATCAATACTGAGAACTGATATCAGCGCCGATACCGAAAATATCGGTTCAGACGACATCCTGGTAGGACATCAACACGGAGGGAAGTCTTTAAAACGACCCCGAGATGGAGAAGAGATTTTAAATCGGACAAAACTACGGGCGGAAACAAAACGTGACGCCAAAATCTCATCTCTCGTCCCGTCAATTTATACAAAGTCGTTCTGGAGTGACTCGAGAGATAAAAAAACGTGATAAATGAAGTAAAGTGGGTTTTCAGTCGCTCTCCGGGGCAGCGAAGTCGGTACGGTGTCTGAAAACGCTGGATTGGTGCATCTATGGATCCAAATACTTTAGTCGGTTTAGTCGAGTTTTTATTCTGAGGGACGACGAGGCCAATCACTGCCTGGTTTAGTCCTGGATTAGACCTTTTTTAGTCCTGGTTTAGACCTTTTTTAGTCCTGGTTTAGACCTGGATTAGACCTTTTTTAGTCCTGGTTTAGACCTGGATTAGACCTTTTTTAGTCCTGATTTAATCCTGATTTAATCCTGATGTAGTCCTGGATTAGACCTGGTTTAGTCCTGATTTAGTCCTAGTTTAGACCCGGTTTAGTCCCGGTTTAGTCCCGGTTTAGTCCCGGTTTAGTCCCGGTTTAGTCCTGGTTTAGTCCTGGTTTAGTCCTGGATTAGACCTGGATTAGACCTGGATTAGACTTTTTTTAGTCCTGATTTAATCCTGGTTTAGACCCAGTTTAGACCCAGTTTAGACCTAGTTTAGACCTAGTTTAGACCTAGTTTAGACCTAGTTTAGACCTAGTTTAGACCTAGTTTAGACCTAGTTTAGACCTGATTTAGATCTGGATTAGACCTGGATCAGTCCTAGTTTAGACCCGGTTTAGTCCTAGTTTAGACCTGGATTAGACCTGGTTTAGTCCTGGTTTAGTCCTGGATTAGACCTGGATTAGTCCTGGTTTAGTCCTGGTTTAGACCTGGATTAGACCTGGATTAGACCTGGATTAGACTTTTTTTAGTCCTGATTTAATCCTGGTTTAGACCCGGTTTAGACCCGGTTTAGTCCCGGTTTAGTCCCGGTTTAGACCCGGTTTAGTCCCGGTTTAGTCCCGGTTTAGTCCCGGTTTAGTCCCGGTTTAGACCCGGTTTAGACCCGGTTTAGACCCGGTTTAGTCCCGGTTTAGACCCGGTTTAGACCCGGTTTAGTCCCGGTTTAGTCCCGGTTTAGTCCCGGTTTAGACCCGGTTTAGTCCCGGTTTTTGTCTCCAGGACGTCCAGGGTGTTTGAGGATAAAAAGTGACAGGGTTAAAAAGACGGACCGAGGTGAAGGTCAGAAGCTCCTCCTCCGTCAGCTTGTGCAGAGGGTTGTTCTTCTGGAAGTCTGTGCTGAAAAACACAAGAAAAAACAGTTAATACAAACGTTTAGGAGAAGGTCAACGCTGCACTCTGGAACTTTTCTGTTGGGGGTCCGTCACCTGCTCGTTTCCATGGAGACGTCACTGCTCCGCCTGGAATGTTCCACAGTGTGACTTTAAACAGCTCGACTTTACATTTATTCAATCACAGGAGGTTTTAGAGCTCAGAAATACAGAGAAAAACCTGTAACCTGGTCTGGCTTGGTCTCCATGAAGATGGAAAGGTTTAATGCCGTACTGTGGAACATTCCAGACAAAGCAAAAAAAAAACAAAAAAAAAACCAGGTCTAAACCAGGTCTAAACCAGGTCTAAACCAGGTCTAATCCAGGACTAATCCAGGACTAATCCAGGACTAATCCAGGTCTAATCCAGGACTAATCCAGGACTAATCCAGGACTAAACCAGGTCTAAACCAGGTCTAATCCAGGACTAATCCAGGTCTAAACCAGGATTAATTCAGGTCTAATCCAGGTCTATAATCCAGGTCTATAATCCAGGCAGCGATGTCCTCGGACTCACCACAGGCCCAGCACCACCGCCTGCTCCTCAGGACTCAGATCCGGGAGCTGGAACCGATCCGGATCCTCCAGGTTCATCTTCTCCAGACGAGTGTCGTCGTTCAGAGCAACGTCCTGAGGAGGGGGAGGAGTTAAAGCCGCAGTACGGAACTTTCCAGACACAGACACACACACACACACAGGAAGAACATGCAAACACCACACACAGGCCCGGGAACCTTCTCACTGTGAGGTGAGTGAACCCTGTGCCCCTCGCACTACAGAGGGGAGCGGGAGGGCATCTGGAGTACCTGGGGCAGCAGACTGACAGGTGTGGGGGCGGGGCTTGTCTCGCCGTTCGTCCAATCAGATCTCTCCGGGGTCCTCCTCACCTCCAGGACGAGCTGAGCCACACTCTTCTCCTGAAACCGAGTCCGCCGGCCCAAAGCCCCTGAGGAATGAGAAAACGTCTAATCTAGGTCTAATCCAGGTCTAAACCAGGTCTAAACCAGGTCTAAACCAGGTCTAAACCAGGTCTAAACCAGGTCTAAACCAGGTCTAAACCAGGTCCGCCGGCCCAGAGCCCCTGAGGAACGAGAAAATATCTAATCCAGGTCTAATCCAGGTCTAATCCAGGTCTAATCCAGGTCTAAACCAGGTCTAAACCAGGTCTAAACCAGGTCTAAACCAGGTCTAAACCAGGTCTAAACCAGGTCTAAACCAGGTCTAAACCAGGTCTAAACCAGGTCTAAACCAGGTCCGCCGGTCCAGAGCCCCTGAGGAACGAGAAAACGTCTAATCCAGGTCTAATCCAGGTCTAAACCAGGTCTAAACCAGGTCTAAACCAGGTCTAAACCAGGTCTAAACCAGGTCTAAACCAGGTCCGCCGGCCCAGAGCCCCTGAGGAAAGAGAAAACATCTAAACCAGGTCTAATCCAGGACTAATTCAGGTCTAATCTAGGTCTAATCCAGGTATAAACCAAGTATAAACCAGGTCTAATCCAGGTATAAACCAGAACTAAACCGAGTCCGCCAGCCCAGAGCCCCTGAGGAACGAGAAAACAGTTTTAAGAGGAGCGTCAGACTAAAACGGCCCCACGCGAGGTTCTCGGTGTTTGGATGTTCTGAGTTCCTGTGTTTGGTACCGGTGAGGTTCACGGAGAGTCCGGACAGCTCCTGGGCGCTCCTCATGTGCTCCTTCGCCTCAGGATACTCGTAATATCTCAGGTTTGTGTAGACGCACTCCAGATGGAACTGAACCTGCAGGCCGAGATGTTCCTCCAGACAAGACCTGCTCTGCTCCACTGCAAGAGACCAGAGAAGAACGGGTGAGGAGAACGGGTGAGGAGAACGGGTGAGGATCCAGAACTTCCACCAATGAGCTTTAATATGGATTAGAATCTGATGTTGGATATTTTGGACAGTCCTCGTCGGTCCTCGTGGACATCTCGCGTCGGTCCTCGTGGACGTCTCGCGTCGGTCCTCGTGGACGTCTCCGGAGCTCCAGAGCAGAGGGGGGCAGACCCGAGGACGTCAGCCCAGGACGAGGCTCCGGTCTGGGCTGTAACTCTGCCCCAAGGACCCTTCACCTCCACCGAGAACCGGAGACAGAAATCACTTTTATCGACGACACGGGAGGACGACAGATTTACTGCAGATGACCAAGAGGAGGAGCAGAGGAGGAGGAGCAGGAGAGGAGGAGCAGAGGAGGAAGAGCAGAGGAGGAAGAGCAGAGGAGGAAGAGCAGAGGAGGAAGAGCAGAGGAGCAGAGGAGGAGGAGAAGAGGAGGGCAGGAGGAGGAGAGGAGGAGAGGAGGAGGAGAGGAGGAGGAGGAGGGGAGGAGGAGCAGAGGAGGAAGAGGAGAGGAGGAAGAGCAGAGGAGGAAGAGCAGAGGAGGAAGAGCAGAGGAGGAAGAGCAGAGGAGGAAGAGCAGAGGAGGAGAGGAGGAGGAGCAGAGGAGGAAGAGCAGAGGAGGAAGAGCAGAGGAGGAAGAGCAGGAGGAGGAAGAGCAGAGGAGGAGAGGAGGAGCAGAGGAGGAGGCGCAGAGGAGGAAGAGCAGGAGAGGAGGAGCAGAGGAGGAAGAGCAGAGGAGGAAGAGCAGAGGAGGAAGAGCAGAGGAGGAGAGGAGGAGCAGAGGAGGAGGAGCAGAGGAGGAGGAGAAGAGGAGCAGAGGAGGAGGAGAAGAGGAGGGCAGGAGGAGGAGAGGAGGAGAGGAGGAGCAGAGGAGGAGGAGGAGCAGGAGAGGAGGAGCAGAGGAGGAAGAGCAGAGGAGGAGGAGCAGAGGAGGAAGAGCAGAGGAGGAGGAGAGGAGGAGGAGGAGAGGAGGAGGAGCAGGAGAGGAGGAGCAGAGGAGGAAGAGCAGAGGAGAGGAGGAGCAGAGGAGAAGAGGAGGGCAGGAGGAGGAGAGGAGGAGGAGCAGAGGAGGAGGAGCAGAGGAGGAGGAGCAGAGGAGGAGAGGAGGAGCGGAGGAAGAGAGGAGGAAGAGAAGGAGCAGAGGAGGAGGAGCAGAAGGAGAGGAGGAGCAGAAGAAGAGGAGAGGAGGAGCAGAGGAGGAGCAGATGAGGAGAGGAGAGGAGGAGTGGAGGAGGAGAGGAGGAAGAGAAGGAGCAGAGGAGGAGGAGCAGAAGGAGAGGAGGAGCAGAAGAAGAGGAGAGGAGGAGCAGAGGAGGAGGAGCAGATGAGGAGAGGAGAGGAGGAGTGGAGGAGGAGAGGAGGAAGAGAAGGAGCAGAGGAGGAGGAGCAGAGGAGGAGCAGGCAGGAGCAGAGGAGGAGCAGCAGAGGAGGAGGAGCAGCAGAGGAGGAGGAGCAGCAGAGGAGGAGGAGCAGCAGAGGAGGTGCAGGAGGAGCAGAGGTTCTGACCTGATCTGATGCAGCTTTGGGCCAGAGACAAGAGCTGAGGAGAACAGGCCTCGAGGATCTGCTGATGGAGGGAGACGTAACGCAGAGTCCACCAGGAGACCAGCTGAGGAGACACAAGAACATGAGAAGAACATGAGGAGAACATGAGGAGAACATGAGGAGAACATGAGGAGAACATGAGGACCACAGTGGACCACAGCTGAACAGAGCCTCTCCGTGTTCTTCTCTCTGGTGTTGGTGGTTCAGAAGGTCCCGTTTCAGCAGGTCTGTGGTCCTCACGTATCAGAAGGTCTGTGGTCCTCATGTATCAGAAGGTCTGTGGTCCTCACGTTTCAGAAGGTCTGTGGTCCTCATGTATCAGAAGGTCTGTGGTCCTCATGTATCAGAAGGTCTGTGGTCCTCATGTATCAGAAGGTCTGTGGTCCTCATGTATCAGAAGGTCTGTGGTCCTCACGTTTCAGAAGGTCTGTGGTCCTCATGTATCAGAAGGTCTGTGGTCCTCATGTATCAGAAGGTCTGTGGTCCTCATGTATCAGAAGGTCTGTGGTCCTCACCTGCAGAGGTCCGGAGCAGAGCACTCGGGTGAGGAGAACCCGGGACAGGAGCAGGAGCTCAGGGTGAACCACCAGAGGATAAACACACTCGCCGTCCACAAGGAGCGAAGACAAGACCAACGCTCGGACCTGAGACCAGGAACAGAGTGAGGACCAGGACTGAACCAGGACTAAACCAGGACTAAACCAGGACTAGACCAGGACTAGACCAGGACTAGACCAGGACTAGACCAGGACTAGACCAGGACTAGACCAGGACTAGACCAGGACTAAACCAGGACTAAACCAGGACTAAACCAAGACTAAACCAGGACTAGACCAGGACTAGACCAGGACTAGACCAGGACTAGACCAGGACTAGACCAGGACTAGACCAGGACTAAACCAGGACTAAACCAGGACTAAACCAAGACTAAACCAGGACTAGACCAGGACTAGACCAGGACTAGACCAGGACTAGACCAGGACTAGACCAGGACTAGACCAGGACTAGACCAGGACTAAACCAGGACTAAACCAGGACTAAACCAAGACTAAACCAGGACTAGACCAGGACTAGACCAGGACTAGACCAGGACTAGACCAGGACTAGACCAGGACTAGACCAGGACTAGACCAGGACTAAACCAGGACTAAACCAGGACTAAACCAAGACTAAACCAGGACTAGACCAGGACTGAACCAGGACTAAACCAGGACTAAACCAGGACTAGACCAGGACTAGAC
>JAVJIX010000200.1:1030000-1145000 GCA_036785185.1 Paratrypauchen microcephalus
GTGCGTGTATGTGTGCGTGTATGTGTGTGTGTGTGTGTGCGTGCATGTGTGTGTGCATGTGTGCGTGTGTGCGTATGTGTGCGTGTATGTGTGTGCGTATGTGTGCGTGTATGTGTGTGTGTATGTGTGTGTGTATGTGTGTGTGTATGTGTGTGTGTATGTGTGCGTGTATGTGTGCGTGTATGTGTGCGTGCATGTGTGTGTGCATGTGTGCGTGTGTGTGTATGTGTGCGTGTATGTGTGTGTGTATGTGTGTGTGTATGTGTGCGTGTATGTGTATGTGTGTGTGTATGTGTGCGTGTATGTGTGCGTGTATGTGTGTGTGTATGTGTGTGCATGTGTGTGTGTGCGTGTATGTGTGTATGTGTGTGTGTGTGTCAGAGACTTTAGAAAATGGAAAACCAGAGACTGTGAAACTAACCAGAATCTGATCCACTCGAATAACAAGGTCTAAACCAGGACTAAACCAGGTCTAAACCAGGACTAAACCAGGACTAAACCAGGACTAAACCAGGACTAAACCAGGTCTAAACCAGGACTACACCAGGTCTAAACCAGGTCTAAACCAGGTCTAAACCAGGACTACACCAGGACTACACCAGGACTACACCAGGTCTACACCAGGTCTAAACCAGGACTACACCAGGACTACACCAGGACTACACCAGGTCTACACCAGGACTAAACCAGGACTAAACCAGGACTAAACCAGATCTACACCAGGTCGTTCCTCGGGGAAGGTCAGGGCTGTGGCAGAGTGGTTGGCCCGCCTCGGTGAGTAGGTTTTGGGTTGGGTTCCTGGTCTCACCTGTGGTCTCCCTCGGCGCCGGTGTCCAGGTAAGTCTTCAGCCTTTTCTCCAGGTGGTCCTCGAGGTCCGTGTCCTCCACGTGTCCACCTTCTCCACACAGAAGCTCCTGGACCACAGGACTCTGGAGGACGCCTCGGAAATGTCCCTCAAAAAACATCTCCAATAAAGGACCCACATCTGGAACAGAAACAGGACCGAGCCAGGTCTAAGCCAGGTCTAAGCCAGGACTAAGCCAGGACTAAACCGGGTCCAAACCGGGTCCAAACCGGGTCTAAGCCAGGTCTAAGCCAGGACTAAACCAGGTCTAAACCAGGTCTAAACCAGGTCTAAGCCAGGACTAAGCCAGGACTAAGCCAGGACTAAGCCAGGTCTAAGCCAGGTCTAAGCCAGGACTAAACCAGGACTAAACCAGGACTAAACCAGGACTAAACCAGGTCTAAGCCAGGTCTAAGCCAGGTCTAAGCCAGGTCTAAGCCAGGTCTAAGCCAGGACTAAGCCAGGTCTAAGCCAGGACTAAACCAGTCCTAACCGGGTCTAAACCGGGTCTAAACCAGGTCTAAACCGGGACTAAACCGGGACTAAACCGGGACTAAACCGGGACTAAACCGGGACTAAACTTTGTGCCGTTTTTCTCGTCTCTTCTCAGGTCCTGACGTTCCCGCAGGAGCAGCTCAGGATCGCCTCTGGTCTCAGACGGTCGACTTCACGAGTTCGGGGACATTTGGTTTTTATGGCGACATTCCGAGCGGCCGTTTTGAGGACCGCCGCCTGAAACGACCCATAATTCTTGAGGAGCGGGGAGAAGGTAACCAGATGGAACCAGAGCGGTGAGGATAATGAGCCTGAAGAGGAGGAGGTCCAGGATGAAGAACAGCCGGAAAACTCTGAGAAACCTTTTAAACTCTGGAGCTCGGAGCTTCTCTGGTGGATTTGGGAGAAATTCTGGATCATTCTAAATCTTTAGGCAGTTATTTTCTAAAGTTCTTGATGAAAGGCCCAAACCTCGCAGCAGCACGGTTTTCCGACGTGGAACTATGACACGCCACAATTTATTGGGATTGGAACCTTCGAGGAGATGTTCTCAGACTCACTGCGTGTCCGACTGCAAACGGATTGGGATCGTATCGGATTCATGTGCACAGGCTAAGGATCGTATAGGGATTGGTTTCCGGAATCCGATTGGAACCCCTGGCTCAGGCCGATAGTAATCCGCTCGGTGCCGCCTTGTGCACGATATCGGATGGGATTGGCGTACTGCGCATGCGCGGGAATTTTCGCCAGGAATTTCACCCGGAAGTGGCAGGAGGTGCCGACGCCGTCATAAGTAGCAATTGTTGCCGGAAAAGTCAGACGAAATCAAGGCTGCGAAGAAAGAACGCACAACACGTACACCAATGCTGCTCCGTCAAACTAGTCCAGGTTTAGTCCAGGTTTAGTCCAAGTTGAGTCCAGGTTCAGTCCAGGTTCAGTCCAGGTTTAGTCCAGGTTTAGTCCAGGTTTAGTCTCATATTAGTCCTGATTTAGTCCAGGTTTAGTCCAGGTTTAGTCTCATATTAGTCCTGGTTTAGTCCAGGTTTAGTCTCATATTAGTCCTGATTTAGTCCAGGTTTAGTCCAGGTTTAGTCTCATATTCGTCCGTCAAACTCCTGGAGCTCCATCTTTGTAAAGCGCCACACAGTTTGTTGTGTTTTTATTGAAGTAGTTGGACGACAGCGCCACATAGTGGAGCCTCCAGGTCACTGACCATTATCCCATTACACCAGCTTCATGTGCACTTGGATCTAAGGACAGACCACATGGACCACCCGCCGAGTAACGGGATCGGATTTGGAGAAATCCAATCCGATCCTACCACGTGACCACAGTGATTAGAGCTTTTCCTCCAGCAGAAGTAGTTTTCTGTTATTTAAAGAATTCCAGTCATTTCCTCGGGAAAATGGGCCCCAAACCAACAGAACCTGTTCCCCAAGGAAAACAAAGGGACGTGGATCCACGTCCAACTTGACCTGGATCTGCACTGAAGGAGGCAGAAAATCCCAATAAATGACACCTACGCATTTTGTATTGATCTGGACATCACATCGATCGATTAATGTGTGTGTGTGTGTGTGTGTGTGTGGTGACCACAGCGGCTCGTCAGACCCTGACCTCCTCGGACCTCGGCAGGTCCTGGTCAGGACTCGGACCTCGGCAGGTCCTGGTCAGGACTCGGACCTCGGCAGGTCCTGGTCAGGACTCGGACCTCGGCAGGTCCTGGTCAGGACTCGGACCTCGGCAGGTCCTGGTCAGGACTCGGACCTCGGCAGGTCCTGGACTCGGACCTCGGCAGGTCCTGGTCAGGACTCGGACCTCGGCAGGTCCTGGTCAGGACTCGGACCTCGGCAGGTCCTGGTCAGGACTCGGACCTCGGCAGGTCCTGGTCAGGACTCGGACCTCGGCAGGTCCTGGTCAGGACTCGGACCTCGGCAGGTCCTGGTCAGGACTCGGACCTCGGCAGGTCCTGGTCAGGACTCGGACCTCGGCAGGTCCTGGACTCGGACCTCGGCAGGTCCTGGACTCGGACCTCGGCAGGTCCTGGTCAGGACTCGGACCTCGGCAGGTCCTGGTCAGGACTCGGACCTCGGCAGGTCCTGGACTCGGAGACGCTGGAACATCAGGAGCCACAGGGGGCGCTAGTCGCAAAACCTGTGGTTGTGTCCTTAGGCAAGACACTTCACCCACACGGCTGAGTGTGTGATGTGGGGGTCGGAGGGGCAGATGAAGCAGACTGGCAGCCTCACTTCCTCCAGTCTGCCCCAGGGCGGCTGTGGCTACAAAAGTTCCTCACCAGAGTGTGGAGTAAAGAGCTTTGGGCGACATGAAGGGCGCTGTAGAAATGCTGAGATTTATTATTATTAATAATAATATTATTAATAATATTATTAATTATTATTATTATATTATTATTATTATTATTTATGGGGTGAACTCTGTAAAACACGCAGTCACAGCACGAGTCTGCCAATACCCTGATATCTGTTCAATATCTGTTCAATATCCAACAGGAAACTTCACCGCGGTGGAGCCCGGTCTCACCTGGGAGGCTGCAACTCCCGTTAGTCTGCGGTTAGACTCCGGTTAGACTCCGGTTAGACTCCCGTTAGCCCCGGTCCCGGTCTCACCTGGCAGGTTGAACTCGTTCTGTCTCCAGTCCGCCGCTTCAGTTCGGGTGAAAAAGCCCCGGAGGACGCAGATCTCCAGGCCGAGCATCGCGCCTCCTCCTCGGTCACACTGAGCTCCGGGAGTCCCGGGGCCGGAGCGGATTCTGTCCCCGTGGGAGAGCGCTGAAGTGCGGCTGGAGCTGGAGTCTGGAGCCGGGGGGTTCATGCGGAACATGTGGCGCAGAGGAGCTGCCATCACCGCGGTGCACGCTGGGAACCGACACTTTCACAATAAAAGCACAGGAGGACCTTTTCACAATAAAAGCACAGGAGCACCTTTTCACAATAAAAGCACAGGAGGATCTTTTCACAATAAAAGCACAGGAGCACCTTTTCACAATAAAAGCACAGGAGGACCTTTTCACAATAAAAGCACAAGAGGATCTTTTCACAATAAAAGCACAAGAGGATCTTTTCACAATAAAAGCACAGGAGGATCTTTTCACAATAAAAGCACAGGAGGATCTTTTCACAATAAAAGCACAGGAGGACCTTTTCACAATAAAAGCACAGGAGGATCTTTTCACAATAAAAGCACAAGAGGATCTTTTCACAATAAAAGCACAGGAGGACCTTTTCACAATAAAAGCACAGGAGGATCTTTTCACAATAAGAGGAGGATTTTACTGAAAAATCCCAAATTATTTTTGTTTGCAGAAAAAAGAACGGAATAAAAATCTAGAATAAAAGACCTGGAGTGTTTCTGGACACAAGAACTGTCATAAAATCTAATAATTTCATCTGCACCATCCACACCACAAAGTCACCTGACTGTACCACCAGGCACAGCTCCATCATCATCCTCAAGTTTGCCGACGACACCACCATCCTAGGCCTCATCACCAACAACGATGAGAGTGCCTACAGAGACGAGGTGAAATCACTGACCAGCTGGTGTCAGGAAAATAACCTCTCTCTGAACGTCAGCAAAACTAAGGAAATGATGGTGGACTTCAGGAGACAGCGTGTAGACCAGCATCCCCCCATCTTCATCAACAATGCTGAGGTGGAGCAGGTCAGCAGTTTTAAGTTCCTTGGGGTACACATCACTGAGGATCTGTCCTGGACACTACATACAGACACTGTGGTTAAGAAAGCCCGACAAAGACTCTACTTCCTGAGGAAGTTGAGGAAGTTTGGTATGAACACCAGCATCCTCACAAACTTCTACAGGTGCACCATGGAGAGCCTGCTGACGGGCTGCATCACAGTGTGGTATGGGAACTGCACCGCTCAGAGCCGCAAAGCACTACAGAGGGTGGTGCGAGCGGCAGAGGACATCACTGGCAGCAGTCTCCCCTCCATCCAGGACATTTACCACAGCAGGGGTCTGCGTAAGGCACGCAGCATCACTAAGGACCATACTCATCAGGTGTCCGGTCGAAATGGGCCGCCCCGTCAGAATGAGCTCCAAGCGCTACTGCGCATGCGCGCGCATGCGCAAACCACCCCTGAGTGTTGTTCCCTTTAAATGCCATCGAGCTTGGCTCCAGAGGCAGAAGTTGAGTTGCTTTCTACAGAAGTGGACTTGTTTTCAACAATTGCAACGCAAGTAAGTAACATTTTAACATTTTATTGGATTTATTGTATGTTACAACCAACATACAACCAATTACATTTAACAATGTATTGGATTTATTGTATGTTATAACCAATTACGCACGTAAGGAATGATAATTTGCGGCAGAATACCTACGTCAAATGATAATAGTTTGGATTTAACATCTGACTGCATCGTTATGGTTTTTATTACATCGTATTTTGTTATTTTGTTTCTATGTGAACGTAGAAAACGTTGTAACTTTGTTTAGAAAGGCGCTGTGTATAATTAGCCTTATTTTGTCTTTTACAGTTTCTTACATTTGTGAACAAAACTATGGAGAGATCCAAGCAAGTGTTTCAGTTCCTGACAAGTGGGGAATACCCAGACGGGTATACCAAAAATCAGAAGCTGAGCTTGAAGAGGTATTCTAGGAAGTTTACAGTGAAGGGTAAGTAGGCAAAGGTGTGTTCAAATATATCCATGTCTTAGGAAATGTTGTTTATCACTTTGTGACTGTTTACTGCAGATGGACAGCTCTTCTATGGAGATAATAGAAGAGTGATCCAAACAAAGGATGAAGCCAGATCCCTGTTCACCGAATTCCATACATCACCAATGGGGGGACATACAGGAATCGTTAAAACAAGAGCAGCAATATGCTCCAGATTTTATTGGGTTGGCATGACCGTGGATATTGACAGATGGGTATGTGTTGGATGTGATTTATTTCTGTATTATTTTATGGACTCATTTTGTTCAGCCAATTTGATTAGGACATTATTAATTTGTTTATCATGACAATTTTCTTAAAGGTGTCGGAGTGTGGCAGATGCCAGAGAACTGGAACATCTTTGGCTGTTGCACAGCCACTGCAAAGTATAAAGGTAAATGTTTACAGTGCAATTGTAGTGTAAGCCAAATAAAAATATCAAGATTAAACTTGATTTTCCCTACTTAATAACAGAAGGTACTGTTCCAGACGTATATTTGAGAGTGTGTATTCACACCCCTTTGTCTCCAGTCTTTGTCTCCAGGCCAGGGCCAGTGGCACCTCTACTCTATTGACATATCTGTAGGACAGCCTAGTAGATTATCACGTCTGGTTACCTGTGAAACTGCACTTAATTCACAATGGTTCCTGACCACTGGTTGTCTTTTGTAGGTGTCTGCTGTTTGGGAGCTGGTTGGCATCGATCTAACGGGACCACTCCCCAAAACTCAGGATGGCTTTCAATACATCCTCACAGCCACTGACTATTTTTCAAAATGGGTTGAGGCCTTTCCTTTAAGGACAAAAACAGCAATTGAAGTGGCACAGCACATCTGTTCCATTGTGTATAGGCATGGCTGCCCCAAAAGGATATTATCGGATCAGGGAAGAGAATTTGTGAATGAGGTATGTGAATAATGAAATGATTTTGAGAATGGAATTCAGGAATGTTCTTATTCAAATGTTTTAATCTGTTTCATCATGTCGCAATGATGTTTCAGCTCAACAACAACCTCTCATACCCATGAGGGTATCTTTTGATACCCTCATGGGTATCAAAAGGAGTGTCACGGCTGCATACCATCCCCAAACAAATGGATTGGACGAGAAAACAAATGACAACATAAAACGGCAAGTTTTTTGTGTACTTCTCAATACTACACACACACACACTACAGACTACTTGACTTAAAGGGACAGTGTGTAAGATTTTTACCTGTTAATTACTGAAATTGAAGATACCCATTCAAAAATACATTGTTTTCCAAGCCTTTTCACTTCCATCATGAAATCAAAGTATTCTTTTGGACTTAGATATAGTCACATAAAAGGGGGATCTTCCCCATATAGAGGCAGCCATTTTGAATACGAGAGCCGCAGAAGGACATTTGGGCTCATCCTTCGCCTCGGCTCCTGCTAACAGCTGCTCATCCGCGCTGCATATGGGAGTGAAGGAGCGAAGGAGAGAAGGGGAAGGGGAGGGGGGAAGGGGGGAGCCTCGTGTAAAGAAGCATGCTGCTGTATCACACTCGTAATGGATATAACACGTATTTTGGACTAAATTGTTTTACTGGATTTTATTCGCTGGATCCTTATGGACAGATTGAGACCAAGTTTATGGTGAAATACAGAGTTTGACCTGTGCAGAGCCTTCAAAGGTAAGCTAAGTAAGCTAAGTTTTGTGCTTTTCTGTATAAAAGCCCCATGTGCTCGGGGAGTGATTGTTTTGCAGGGAAATGAATTGCATAGTCAAAAAGAGGAGACTGTAAGGTTTCATTTGATGTGTAGATTGTCATGAATCATGATCGGGATTGTGTGTTTTCATGCGAAAAGAAAAAAAAAAAGTGAACGGGGGACCGCGTTTTATGTATACAGCGGTGCGCGGTTCGTGCGCGGGCACGCGCGATGTCGGCGCTACGTCGCGTCCGGGTGACCCTCGAGGTCTGCCATAGCCAAAAGAGGAAGTGGAATAGCTAGTAACCACCTATGCGCCACGAATCCTACACACTGTCCCTTTAAGTTAATGTTTTTACATTTATATTTTATATTTATATATGTACTTCTTAGGGCTCTTACAAAATTGGTGAATGACCAGCAGAACAACTGGGATGCGTTTTTGGATGCAGCATTATTTTCTCTGCGATCAAAGGTCCACACGACTACTAAACACTCCCCTTTTATGTTAATGTATGGGAGGGAGGCAGTTTTCCCGTCCGAAGTTCCTATTGACATGCCAGTGAGTGTATTTTTGTATTTTAAGACTGTAGAGGCAATTGTAATGCTCTGTTTACCTGCAGTTATATTGGATAATACATTATGTTTTGTTTTTTTTACTTCAGCTTTCCACAATATTGCTTCTCAAGGAGAGTGCTTACTCTGCTTACTTGGAGAAGAAACAGGCGTCAATGGAGACTGTGAAAGCCACAGCAGCAAAAAACATCTCCAAGACTCAAGAAAAACAGAGGCAGGCCTATGAAAAGCGAGTCTTAATGAAAAAGTGTATGAAAAGCGCTTTATAAATATTGTTTGATTGATTGATTGATTGATATTTTTGTAAATATAAATATATTTGTAAATGTTTCTTCTGTTGTCCCTTTTCCTGTCCTCATAAATCATGAATAAGAGACAAGCCTTATTTGACAGATAATATAAGCGTGTCAGAATGAGCTCTGTACAGTCAGAGCCTAATTTGACAGATAATATAAGCGTGTCGAAATGAACTGTCCATGCCCATTATAAAAGAGTTGGAATTTTACATACTAAAGACACCGTATGCAAACAGCAAACAGCATACAACTCTCTAATCCTATCTAATCTAAAACTGCAGACGTATTTGTCGTAGTACGTATTTGTCAAGTACAAACGCCACAATTTTGGATGTCATTGAGTGCAATGTTCAAAATGTGCACAAAACTGTTATAATTTTTAAAATGTTTCGGTAACACTTTATAATAACGGTCGCTTATAAAGCATTAGTAACACTTAGTAAATAATGAACTAATTATTACTAATTATTTTACAAAACATTTACAAATATGTTAAAAAATATTTGTTAATGAGTAACAAATACTACACTAATAGCATTAGTAACACTTAGTAAATAATTAACTAATTTTACAAAACATTTACAAATATTTGTTCATGAGTTAGAAATATATTAAATATTTGTTAATGAGTAAGAAATAATCAATTTAATGTCGCCAGAAAGACCCATTGAAAGGAGATATTATGACACGCATGGTCCCTCCCACTCAACCAATCCTAAAAATACAAATAATTATCTATAATTATTTGTATTTTTACAAATAATTAGCTTTGAATCTATACAACTGTAAACAACTCACGCATACAACTGTAAACGAAAAACGGCGTATTTCGACGTAAGGCGGCCTATTTCGACGGGGGAGCGTAACCCGATAGACATCGCCGTCAAAATAGGTCAGTGGTGGGCTCATTCTGACGAGGCGGCCCATATCGACAGTACACCTGCAGCACGCACAAAAACACTCAAAGACAGATATTACCCCCAAGCTGTCAGACTACTGAACTCTGGGTAATACTCTAAATAATACTGAACTCTCAATAATACTGCACTAAACTACTTTTCATGATGCAGAATTATGTTTACTGCTGCTGCTCTGTGTGAATGTATCATGTTTGTCACTACCTCACTGTAAACTACTGTTACCTGTGAAATAACCTATGTGCAATATTTATATCATACTATGTGCAATACGAAATCCACATGCAACACCTACACCACACCATATTATGTGCAATCTGTGAAATACTTACACCTTATTTAATCCTACCTGCACCTTTATATTTTATTACATATTATTATATTGTTTACTTCTTCTCCTGTAACACTTTTTTACCATGTACTATTACTGCAGTTATTAGTACTTCTGACCATCTCAGCGAGTCAGCGGTTCTTCTGATCCTAAACATTTCATCGTTGACCCTGTGCTGATTCTGAATATGACAAATAAACAATCTTGAATCTTGAACAAACCCGAGGCGTCTGTGTTTGTGCGTCTGGAGTGTTTCTGGAGACTTTAATCTGCTCCGTCCACATCTGGAACAAACCCGAGGATCCTGTGGAGACTCCAGAGGACGGGAGGGCATCTGGGTTAATTCTGCTGCTGATCCAAATGAGCTAAATTTTTCTTCTGGAAGGTTTCTACGTGATACTGTCTCCTGAGGAGCCCAGGCTGCCCTTGTGCCCTGGAGCAGGACACTTCTCTGTCCTGTTTGTCTGGGCAGAGGAACGGCACAAACCACAAACTCGACATTTCAGCTTTAAATCATTTTAAACACTAAAACAGAAGCAGAAGTTTGGTCTGGACGATCATTTGTTTCACCAGATTTTGAATTTTAAACCTTGAATTTCTCACTTCGAATTTTTAACTCTGAAAAAACATGTTTGAATTATTTTTATTCTGAATGGCAGTTAGTGAAATTATAAGTGCACATTTTTAAAGTGAAAATTATTTTTAAAAATCACCTTATTCGCCGGCAATATTCAGAGCAAAGATCCAGGACAGAAGCAATCGATTCTGTGTGATCCGATCTAACTCGGTAACAAACAGGAAATGGTGCAGTGAAGCGATCTGATTGGTCAGAATTCACCTCATCAAAACCTCCTCTCTTTGATTGGTTAAGTGTAAACCCCGCCCACAGATGAGAACCATTAGGAAACAGCCTCTGTCCTCACTCACACGGGATCGATTGCTTCTGCCTTGGCATCTTGGATCTTTACTCGGAATTTTACACTCGGAATTTTACACTCGGAATTTTACACTCGGAATTTTACACTCGGAATTTTGACTCTTGAATTTGAGGATTTGAAAACATTTGTTCTTAATATTTAAAAGGTGATTTATTTATTTATTTATTTGAATTAGAAACATTGAATAAGTGCACTTAAAATTTCAGTCCCCAAAATTCAGAATAAAAATCATTTCTAAAATCTTTTTTCAGAGTAAAACAAAATTCTAAGTGAGAAATTCATTCATTCATTCTTTCATCTTCTTCCTGGGTCGCGGGGGCAGCAGTCCAAGCAGTGTTCTGCTGCCCAGAACACAATGCACCAGCCCTCATGAATCCTCCCGCGGGTGGTGGGTCCACAGGAGGACGGCTCACGTCACAACGGGCCTTGATTTATCTTCTGCCATGGGGGCTACCAGTGTCCACAGACACTGGGGGCAAGGTGGGGTTAAGTGTCTTGCCCAAGGACACACGGCAGTGGGAGCTGGGATCACATGCGGTCAACCCGTCAAGAGCGGGATTCGAACCGCCAACCCCTAGATCACGAGACAAATGCTGTACCAACTGAGCTACTGCCGCCCCGTTTTTTGAATCATCACAAGTTTTTCACTCCAGTTTTCATTTTACTTTGAAATTTTCCTGGTCAAAAGAGTTCAGAATTTAGTCAAACGAGTTTACAAAGAAAACTCCCCCGTGGCTCGTACGGGTTCGGCGACTGCGACAAAACCGAACGATGTGAGAATACTGCGAAAAATGTGATTATTGACAAATGGAGTTTAGTCGCAAGAATTAGTCTTGGTTCAGTTTGGTTCAGTTTGGTTCAGTCCTGGTTCAGTTTGGTTCAGTTTGGTTCGGTTTGGTTCTGGGTTTAACCAGGGATGTAAGGATATCCAGATCTCTCAATACGATATTTTCTCCATATGCAGCTCACGATACATTTCGGTATTTTGTGGAGGCTAAAAAAACTGAACAAGCGACTTTTTCCATGAATTTTTCCTTAAAGTTCTGTTAAAATACAAATAATTTGGATTTAAAACTCCCAAACTACAGAAATGATCTCTGAAAGTAAAGTCTTATTCAACAGGATTTAAAATGATCTCTTCATGTGGTTCCCTCTTTTTAGCTCCTGCTGCACCAAAACCACAAATTTAAGCAAAGAGAATTTGTGTTTCGATAAAGGGTGACGGCCCATGAGATTACTGAGACTTAACGATACGAATGTTTGGGTTCATTACATCCCGACGTTTAACGATGCTAAAGTAAAGATCGGAGACGTGTCGGCCTGGTTTATGGGTCGCTCCCACCCAACTCTGAGGATTTAAACATTTTCAAAAGTTTGTGGTGAAAATAGAAAAGAATCCTACAAAACCCTTTTTTGTTTTTACACTTTAGTTTTTGTCTTAATTTGATTCAAATGTTTAAGTCAAAGTTATTTTAGCTTTAGCCTGTGTCACTGTGTTGAAGTCGGCGTGCTGGCGCGTTACCTTCAGCAAAGAAAGAAAGAAAAAGAAAGCTCTGCCTTTATTAGTCCCACAGTGGGGAAATTCCAGTTCTGCATTTAACCCATCCTGTTATTAGGAGCAGTGAGCAGCACATTACTGCCCCCGGGGACCATCTCCAGGATCTTCTTACTTCGGCTTGGTCAGGACCTCAGCTGGAGGATTTACCTATGGTGCATGTTTGTGTATTGGTAGCGTGTTGGTGTATTGGTAGCGTGTTGGTGTATTGGTAGCGTGTTGGTGTATTGGTGGCATGTTGGTAGCGTGTTGGTGACATGTTGTTGGCATGTTGGTAGTGTATTGGTAGTGTGTTGGTGGCGTGTTGGCGATGTGTTGGCGTGTTGGTGTGTTGGCATGTTGGTGGTGTGTTGGCGGTGTGTTGTGTTGTTGGCGTGTTGGTGTGTTGTTGGTGTGTTGGCATGTTGGTAGCGTGTTGGTGTGTTGTCATGTTGGTGGCATGCTGGTGGCGTGTTGGCATGTTGGTGGCATGTTGGTGTGTTGGCATGTTGGTAGCATGTTGGTGGTGTGTTGGCATGTTGGTAGCATGTTGGTGGTGTGTTGGCGTGTTGGTAGCATGTTGGTGGTGTGTTGGCATGTTGGTGGTGTGTTGGTGGTGTGTTGGCGTGTTGGTGGTGTGTTGGCATGTTGGTAGCATGTTGGTGGTATGTTGGTGTGTTGGCATGTTGGTAGCATGTTGGTGGTGTGTTGGCATGTTGGTAGCATGTTGGTGGCGTGTTGGCATGTTGGTAGCATGTTGGTGGTGTGTTGGCATGTTGGTGGTGTGTTGGTGGTGTGTTGGCGTGTTGGTGGTGTGTTGGCATGTTGGTAGCATGTTGGTGGTATGTTGGTGTGTTGGCATGTTGGTAGAATGTTGGTGGCGTGTTGGCATGTTGGTAGCATGTTGGTGGTGTGTTGGCATGCTGGTGGCGTGTTGGCATGTTGGTGGCATGTTGGTGGTATGTTGGTGTGTTGGTGGTGTGTTGGCATGTTGGTGGCGTGTTGGCATGTTGGTAGCATGTTGGTGGTGTGTTGGCGTGTTGGTGGTGTGTTGGCATGTTGGTAGCATGTTGGTGGTGTGTTGGCATGCTGGTGGCGTGTTGGCATGTTGGTGGCATGTTGGTGGTATGTTGGTGTGTTGGCATGTTGGTAGCATGTTGGTGGTGTGTTGGCATGTTGGTAGCATGTTGGTGGTGTGTTGGAATGTTGGTAGCATGTTGGTGGTGTGTTGGTGTGTTGGTAGCATGTTGGTGGTGTGTTGGCATGTTGGTGGTGTGTTGGCGTGTTGGTGGTGTGTTGGCATGTTGGTAGCATGTTGGTGGTATGTTGGTGTGTTGGCATGTTGGTAGCATGTTGGTGGTGTGTTGGCATGTTGGTGGTGTGTTGGTGGTGTGTTGGCGTGTTGGTGGTGTGTTGGCATGTTGGTAGCATGTTGGTGGTATGTTGGTGTGTTGGCATGTTGGTAGCATGTTGGTGGTGTGTTGGCATGTTGGTAGCATGTTGGTGGTGTGTTGGCATGTTGGTAGCATGTTGGTGGTGTGTTGGCATGTTGGTGGCGTGTTGGTGGTGTGTTGGCGTGTTGGTGGTGTGTTGGCATGTTGGTAGCATGTTGGTGGTGTGTTGGCAAGTTGGTGGTGTGTTGGCATGTTGGTGGCGTGTTGGTATGTTGGTAGCGTGTTGGTGGTGTGTTGGCGTGTTGGTGGTGTGTTGGCATGTTGGTGGCGTGTTGGTGGTGTGTTGGCGTGTTGGTGGTGTGTTGGCGTGTTGGTGGTGTGTTGGTATGTTGGTAGCGTGTTGTGTGTTGGCATGTTGGTAGCATGTTGGTGGTGTGTTGGCATGTTGGTGGTGTGTTGGCATGTTGGTGGTGTGTTGGCATGTTGGTAGCATGTTGGTGGTGTGTTGGAGTGTTGGTGGTGTGTTGGCATGTTGGTGGCGTGTTGGTGGTGTGTTGGCGTGTTGGTGGTGTGTTGGCATGTTGGTAGCATGTTGGTGGTGTGTTGGCGTGTTGGTGGTGTGTTGGCATGTTGGTGGTGTGTTGGTGATGTGTTGGCGTGTTGGTGGTGTGTTGTTGGTGTGTTGGCGTGTTGGTGGTGTGTTGGCATGTTGGTGGTGTGTTGTTGGTGTGTTGGCGTGTTGGTGGTGTTGTTGGCATGTTGGTGGTGTGTTGGTGATGTGTTGGCGTGTTGGTGGTGTGTTGTTGGTGTGTTGGCGTGTTGGTGGTGTGTTGGCATGGTGTGTTGCATGTTGTTGGCATGTTGGTGGTGTTGTTGGCATGTTGGTAGCATGTTGGTGGTGTGTTGGCATGTTGGTGGCATGCTGGTGGCGTGTTGGCATGTTGGTGGCATGTTGGTGGTATGTTGGTGTGTTGGCATGTTGGTAGCATGTTGGTGGTGTGTTGGCATGTTGGTAGCATGTTGGTGGTGTGTTGGCATGTTGGTAGCATGTTGGTGGTGTGTTGGCGTGTTGGTAGCATGTTGGTGGTGTGTTGGCATGTTGGTGGTGTGTTGGTGGTGTGTTGCGTGTTGGTGGTGTGTTGGCGTGTTGGTAGCATGTTGGTGGCATGTTGGTGTGTTGGCATGTTGGTAGCATGTTGGTGGTGTTGGCATGTTGGTAGCATGTTGGCATGGTGTGGTGGCGTGTTGGTGGTGTGTTGGTGGTGTGTTGGCATGTTGGTAGCATGTTGGTGGTGTGTTGGCATGTTGGTGGTGTGTTGGCATGTTGGTAGCGTGTTGGTGGTGTGTTGGCGTGCTGGTGGTGTGTTGGCATGTTGGTGGCGTGTTGGTGTGTTGGCGTGTTGGTGGTGTGTTGGCGGTGTGTTGGTATGTTGGTAGCGTGTTGTGTGCTGGCATGTTGGTGGCATGTTGGTAGCATGTTGGTGGTGTGTTGGCATGTTGGTGGTGTGTTGGCATGTTGGTGGTGTGTTGGCATGTTGGTGGCGTGTTGGTGGTGTGTTGGCGTGCTGGTGGTGTGTTGGCATGTTGGTGGCGTGTTGGTGGTGTGTTGGCGTGCTGGTGGTGTGTTGGCATGTTGGTAGCATGTTGGTGGTGTGTTGGCGTGTTGGTGGTGTGTTGGCATGTTGGTGGCGTGTTGGTGGTGTGTTGGCGTGTTGGTGGTGTGTTGGCATGTTGGTGGTGTGTTGGCATGTTGGTAGCATGTTGGTGGTGTGTTGGCATGTTGGTGGCGTGTTGGTGGTGTGTTGGCGTGTTGGTGGTGTGTTGGCATGTTGGTAGCGTGTTGGTGGTGTGTTGGCATGTTGGTAGCGTGTTGGTGGTGTGTTGGTATGTTGGTAGCGTGTTGTGTGTTGGCATGTTGGTAGCATGTTGGTGGTGTGGGTGGTGTGTTGGCATGTTGGTATGTTGGTAGCATGTTGGTATGTTGGTGGCGTGTTGGTGGTATGTTGGTGGTGTGTTGGCGGTATGTTGGTGGCGTGTTGGCATGTTGGTAGCGTGTTGGCATGTTGGTAGCATGTTGGTATGTTGGTAGCGTGTTGGCGGTATGTTGGTGGCAGCGCTCTCAAGTCTCACGCTTTCAGAGTGTGACACATGCATTTCAACGTGTTCACACGCCACACATGGCATTTCTCACGCTGAAATTTTGTTAAGCAATTCAAAACTGTAGCCACTGTTCACAGCGCTTCTGTGCCCAGAGAATCGGTTAGTTAACGCAGGCACCGCAAAAATGTCACTCACCCCCCCCCCCCCCCCTCGGAAAAATGTCACTCGCACTCCCGCTCCCCCAATATAAATCTCACTCCTACCAAACTTCAAAACTTGAGGTCTGGTTGGTGGCATGTTGGTTGTGTATTGGTAGCGTGTTGGCGGCGTGTTGGTGTATTGGTGGCGTGTTGCTAGCGTGTAGGCGGCGTGTTGCTAGCGTGTAGGCGGCCTGTTGCTAGCGTGTAGGCGGCCTGTTGCTAGCGTGAAGGCGGCGTGTTGCTAGCGTGTAGGCGGCGTGTTGCTAGCGTGTAGGCGGCGTGTTGCTAGCGTGTAGGCGGCACGTTGCTAGCGTGTAGGCGGCACGTTGGTAGCGTGTAGGCGGCACGTTGCTAGCGTGTAGGTGGCACGTTGGTAGTGTGTAGGTGGCATGTTGCTAGCGTGTAGGCGGCATGTTGCTAGCGTGTAGGCGGCATGTTGGTAGCGTGTAGGCGGCATGTTGGTAGTGTGTTGGCACATTACAGGGCTCTCAAGTTTTGAAGTTTGGTTGGAGTGAGATTTATATTGTGTGAGCGGGGGAGGGGGGGGGGTGCGAGTGAGATTTAGTTTTTGATTGGCTGAAAAGGGCGCGGTGCCTGGATAACTCTTCTGAGCCACACAGACCGATTTTCTGAGCCACACTGACCGATTTTCGGCATGTTGCTAGCGTGTAGGTGGCATGTTGGTAGCGTGTAGGCGGCATGTTGGTAGCGTGTAGGCGGCATGTTGCTAGCGTGTAGGCGGCATGTTGGTAGCGTGTAGGCGGCATGTTGCTAGCGTGTAGGCGGCATGTTGCTAGCGTGTAGGCGGCATGTTGGTAGTGTGTAGGCGGCATGTTGGTAGCGTGTAGGCGGCATGTTGCTAGCGTGTAGGCGGCATGTTGCTAGCGTGTAGGCGGCATGTTGGTAGTGTGTTGGCACATTACAGGGCTCTCAAGTTTTGAAGTTTGGTTGGAGTGAGATTTATATTGTGTGTGCGGGGGAGGGGGGGGGTGCGAGTGAGATTTAGTTTTTGATTGGCTGAAAAGGGCGCGGTGACTGGATAACTCTTCTGAGCCACACAGACCGATTTTCTGGGCACAGAAGCGCTGTGACCAGTGGCTAGAGTTTGGAATTGCGTAACTAAATTTCAGCGTGAGAAAAATACCATGTGTGGCGTGTGAGCGTGTGAACTCGTTGAAATGCATGTCACACTCTGAAAACGTGACACTTGAGAGCGCTGTTAGTGCTCTGGTGGCGTGTTGGTAGCATGTTGGTAGCGTGTTGTTAGCGTGTCACTGGCATGTTGTTTACCCGACCTTTGTGAAAGCCAGATGCCCCGTCAAATTCCCAAAATGCATTCTGCTCTGAGAGAATTGTGTCTGGGAGCTGCAGTACCTGGAGCGTCCACTAGAGCGGGGACAGAGGGAGTGTTTCTTTGGTCATATTTCTGTAATTCTGTCGTTTCTTGTGACCTGCTGAACGTGCTGCTGTAAAAACTGTGTCATGAGTTAAAACATTTTATTTCTTGTGTTTTTTTGTTTTAAGTAAAAGCAAAATTAAGACCAACTCGACACCGCAGCCCAGAAGCACCCGACCTCAGGAAACCTAAACTTTTAATTTAAATATTTGTCCCAAAATTAAGAAAAACAGAAAAAGCAGCAGCGTCTCCTCCCGTATAGACTCTGGTCTCACATTTGGAAAAAGCACAAAATCTTTTACACTCTTGTACAGGTAAATAAAATTCTCGGGGGTTTTATTTTCGGTTCCCCGCGCTCACGATTTTTACAAATATGGACAAAAGAGGTCGGCCGTTTGGTGCGGCCGCAGTCTGAGGAGGACGAGGAGGACGAGGAGGAGTCTTTGTCGAGGTTCATAACGTGCCCTCGGAGGCGTCGTGGCTGCCGCCGGCCTTCTCTGAGTCCTGATTGGTCAGATCGGTGAGGAGAGCGGAGCTCTTCTCGGTGAATTCGTCGCCGTCGGGTTCAAGGCCCTCGGGACACGGGAGTTTCAGCAACTCCTCCCTCAGCTGGGCGCTGTGTCTCTGGAGGAGAAACCAGGAGAAGAGGAGGTGAGGAGGAGGAGTTAAAGGGAGAGGAGGAGTTAGAGAGGAGGAGGAGTTAGAGTTAGAGGAGGAGGAGTTAAGAGGGAGAGGAGGAGTTAGAGGGAGGAGTTGGGGAGAGAGAGGAGGAGTTAGAGAGGAGGAGGAGTTAGAGTTAGAGGAGGAGGAGTTAACTTTCGTTTTTTCCTTGATTCAAATGTTTGAGTTATTTTAGCTTTAGCCTGTGTGCTGAAGTCGTATTGTTGGTATGTTACCTTGTGTGCAGCGGCGTGTCGTTAGCGTGTCGTTAGCGAGTCGTCAGTGTGTCGTCAGTGTGTCGTTAGCGTGTCGTTAGCGTGTCGTTAGCGTGTCGTTAGCGTGTCGTTAGTGTGTCGTTAGCGTGTCGTTAGCGTGTCGTTAGTGTGTCGTTAGCGTGTCGTTAGCGTGTCGTTAGCGTGTTGTTAGTGTGTCGTTAGCGTGTTGTTAGTGTGTTGTTAGTGTGTCGTTAGCGTGTTGTTAGTGTGTCGTTAGCATGTTGTTGGCGTGTTACCTTGTGTGCAGCGGCGTGTTGTTAGTGTGTTGTTAGCGTGTTGTTAGCGTGTCGTTAGCGTGTTAGTGTGTCGTTAGTGTGTCGTTAGTGTGTCGTTAGTGTGTTGTTAGCGTGTCGTCAGCGTGTTAGTGTGTCGTTAGCACGTTGTTAGTGTGTCGTTAGCGTGTTGTTAGCGTGTTAGTGTGTCGTTAGCGTGTTGTTAGTGTGTTAGTGTGTCGTTAGCGTGTTGTTAGTGTGTCATTAGCGTGTTGTTAGTGTGTTAGTGTGTCGTTAGCGTGTTGTTAGTGTGTCGTTAGCGTGTTGTTAGCATGTCGTTAGCGTGTTGTTAGCATGTTAGTGTGTCGTTAGCGTGTTAGTGTGTCGTTAGTGTGTCGTTAGCGTGTCGTTAATGTGTTGTTAGCGTGTCGTCAGCGTGTTGTTAGTGTGTCGTTAGCACGTTGTTAGCGTGTCGTTAGCGTGTCGTTAGCGTGTCGTTAGCGTGTCGTTAGTGTGTCGTTAGCGTGTCGTTAGCGTGTCGTTAGCGTGTTGTTGGCGTGTTACCTTGTGTGCAGCGGCGTGTTGTTAGTGTGTTGTTAGCTTGTTGTTAGTGTGTTGTTAGCGTGTTGTTGGCGTGTTGTTGGCGTGTTACCTTGTGTGCAGCGGTGTGTCGTTAGCGTGTCGTTAGTGTGTTGTTAGCGTGTTGTTAGTGTGTCGTTAGTGTGTTAGCGTGTCGGTAGCATGTTATTGGCATATTATTAGCATGTTGGTAGGGAGTTGTTGGCGTATTGTCGGCGTGTTAATGTTATCGTGTTGTTAGCGTATTGTTGGCATGTTACATTGAGTGCAGCAGTGTGTTAGCGTGTTGTTGGCATGTCGGTAGCATGTTATTGGCGTGTTGGTAGCGTGTTGAGTGCGGCGGCGTGTTGTGTGTTAGCGTGTTGTTGATGTGACGTAGCGTGTCGTTGGGATGTCGTTGGCATGTTGTTAGCGTGTCGTTGGTGTGTTGTCGGCGTGTTACCTTGAGCGCGGCGGCATGGTGGCTCATGGTGCTAATGTGTTGTTTGCGTGTTAGTGTTAGCGTGTTATTGGCATGTTATTAGCATGTTGTTGGCGTGCTGTTGGCATGATGGTAACGTGTTAGTGTTGGTGTTGGTTTGTTAGCGTGTTAGTGTTGCGTGTTGTTAGTGTGTTAGTGCATTGTTGGCATGTTATTAGCATGTTGGTAGTGTGTTGTTGGTGTGGTGTCGGCGTATTAGTGTTAGCGTGTTGGTGGCATGTTATTGGCATGTTAGCATGTTGTTACCGTGTCAGTGGCGTGTTGTCGGCGTGTTACCTTGAGCGCAGCGGCGTGGTGGCTCATGGTGCGGCCCACTCTCTTGTCGCTGCTGTATTGTTGGATGTCGGTGATCCAGTCCTCGCACTGGGACAGAATCTCCGCCCGCTTCAGGTAAAAGTGTTTGTGGATCACCTGAAACACAAACGTTTCAAAGGTCAACGGTCGATTTAAAACGTCCCTCAGGAAGTGACAACAGCTGAGGTACGGCGCCGCCAACACCACGGACGGTTCTGAGGGCGCAGCAGCAGAAACACGTCCTCCAGCAGCGTCTTTAAGAAGAACCCGAGGCCTGAAACTCGTCACCATAGCAACACGTGTCCCGCAGATGTGAACACTTTTGGACGGGTTTAAAATGTGAAACTGAATCAAATTTTTAAATTAGAAAATAAAAATCACATTTCCATTTCTGAGCTCATTAATAATTCCTCCTCCTCCTCGTCCTCCTCGTCCTCCGTCTCGGCTGTGGCGTCGGACGCCACAGCCCCCCCCCCCCACACTCCTCATCCATTCGTTGCCGTGGCGATCCTCCTCCCTGGCAGCCGTCACCGTGGTCCCCTGTCGTCCTGTCCTCCGTCTCCCCTGGTAACCGTCGCCGTGGAGACCGCAGCATCAGTATTCAGAGCCGCGTTTGGGCTCCGCGAAGGCGACTCGCTCGAACACAGCCGCTACAGCCTCGGCGTTTCACCTTTTTAAACTGTGTGTGTAAAGCCCCACTGTGGAACATTTCCTCACTTCAGAGCAGGGTTAAAGGGAGTGTTTTCTGTAGGTTTTGTGCTTTTCCTGAATCTTATTTGTGGATTTGCAGCGTGAGGGAGCGGCTCTGGTCTGATTAAACTCCGCGGCGTCTCAGCGGGAGGGCATCCGGGCGCCGCCGTCAAGGACACGCGGGGAAAAACGAGCTCATCGTGACCAGGAGGACAAGGAGGAGCTTTGGAGTCTGCTTTTGCACGTTCTCTCTGTGCCTGGGACGACAGAACTGGGACGCGAGTCTGGGTGATTGACAGGTGGATCAGCCAATGAGGGACAAGCCCGGCCCATCCAAATCAAAACAAATATGGCTGCTTAAGGAGGAGAAAAAAAACACAAACGAGCGAAAAACACGGAGCGTTTGTGCAGAATTAAAGCGAGTGGTTCCGTTTGTGGATGAAATAAACTCATGTGATTGGACGATCAATACTGACCGATAGTGAAAAAATAAGTATCAATATTCAGATCCTAATCAATACTAAAACCAATATCAAAACTAGATCCTCATTTTTCACAGGGATCGATTCTGAAAAAGTCCCAATGACACAAGAGAGAAGAACCAAGTCTAAACCAGGTCTAAACCAGGTCTAAACCAGGTCTAAAGCAGGACTAAACCAGGACTAAACCAGGTCTAAACCAGGTCTAAACCAGGTCTAAACCAGGTCTAAACCAGGTCTAAACCAGGCCTAAACCAGGCCTAAACCAGGACTAAACCAGGACTAAACCAGGACTAAACCAGGTCTAAACCAGGCCTAAACCAGGTCTAAACCAGGTCTAAACCAGGTCTAAACCAGGACTAAACCAGGACTAAACCAGGTCTAAACCAGGTCTAAACCAGGACTAAACCAGGTCTAAACCAGGTCTAAACCAGGTCTAAACCAGGTCTAAACCAGGACTAAACCAGGTCTAAACCAGGTCTAAACCAGGTCTAAACCAGGTCTAAACCAGGACTAAACCAAGTCTAAACCAGGTCTAAACCAGGACTAAACCAGGTCTAAACCAGGACTAAACCAGGTCTAAACCAGGTCTAAACCAGGACTAAACCAGGTCTAAACCAGAACTAAACCAGGACTAAACCAGAACTAAACTAGGACTAAACCAGGTCTAAACCAGGTCTAAACCAGGATTAGTTTAGTGAAAAAAATAGAAAATCAAATCGGTACTAAACCGAGGATGGAAACACCGCGTTCCTCGGGTATCGTACGAGGGTCTCAGTGGGATCAGAATCGTATCGGGATTGGAGTTTGAGTTTGATGTTCTCAGGTCCACACTAAGGTGAGGCTGGAGGTGAGTCTGACCTCTGAGCTCCACCTCGTTTTTACGCCCTGGGCCTTGAACGTGGCTCCGGTCTCCCTGACCCTGAACGCACCACCGCCGCCGGAAACGAGCGAATAAATCAGACGAGACCTTCACCCCGAGGAGGAGAAAAACAAGGGATAAACAAGGACTAAAGGAGGACTGAACCAGGACTGAACCAGGGACTGAACCAGGGACTAAACCAGGACTGAACCAGGGACTGAACCAGGACTGAACCGGGACTAAACCAAGACTAAACCAGGACTAAATCAGGACTAAATCAGGACTAAACCAGGACTGAACCAGGGACTGAACCAGGACTGAACCAGGGACTAAACCAGGGACTGAACCAGGGACTGAACCAGGACTGAACCAGGACTGAACCAGGACTAAATCAGGACTGAACCAGGACTAAATCAGGACTAAACCAGGACTAAATCAGGACTAAACCAGGACTGAAGCAGGGACCAAACCAGATCTTAACAATGACTAAAACAAGAAACCAGGTCCACAAACTGGGTCTAAAACTGAACCAGGACAGAAGCGTTTTTCTCCCGTTTGACACAAAAACACATGAACCGGACTCCGGCTCACTCACTGGATAACTGGACATTATTGTTTCCGCTCTCAGTTTGAATTCTACAACATTTTATTGCATTATAATTGTTTTTGAAATGGTTTTGTAATTGTATTGATCTGTGCCGCTGTCTTGGCCAGGACTCTCTTGTAAAAAGATTATTAATCTCACTGGGACTTTCCTGGTTAAATAAAAAAAAAACAATCTGAGGAAAAACGAAGCTCTGATCTGGACCTGAGGCTTTTCCACACAGGAGGAGCCCAGGAGCCCGGGTCACACAGGAGGAGCCCGGGTCACACAGGAGGAGCCCGGGTCACACAGGAGGAGCCCAGGAGCCACAGGAGGAGCCCAGGAGCCCGGGTCACACAGGAGGAGCCCGGGTCACACAGGAGCAGCCCGGGTCACACAGGAGGAGCCCCGGCCCCACAGGAGGAGCCCAGGAGGAGCCCGGGTCACACAGGAGGAGCCCCGGCCCCACAGGAGGAGCCCAGGAGGAGCCCGGGTCACACAGGAGGAGCCCAGGAGCCACAGGAGGAGCCCGGGTCACACAGGAGGAGCCCCGGCCCCACAGGAGGAGCTCAGGAGCCCCGGCCCCACAGGAGGAGCCCAGGAGGAGCCCGGGTCGCCCAGGAGGAGCCCAGGAGCCTGGGTCACACAGGAGGAGCCCCGGCCCCACAGGAGGAGCCCAGGAGCCCGGGTCACACAGGAGAAGCTCGGGTCACACAGGAGGAGCTCGGGTCACACAGGAGGAGCTCGGGTCACACAGGAGGAGCTCGGGTCACACAGGAGGAGCTCGGGTCACACAGGAGGAGCCCAGGAGCCACAGGCGGAGCCCGGGTCACACAGGAGGAGCCCGGGTCACACAGGAGGAGCCCCGGCCCCACAGGAGGAGCCCAGGAGCCCGGGTCACACAGGAGGAGCCCCGGCCCCACAGGAGGAGCTCGGGTCACACAGGAGGAGCTCGGGTCACACAGGAGGAGCCCCGGCCCCACAGGAGGAGCCCCGGCCCCACAGGAGGAGCCCAGGAGCCCGGGTCACACAGGAGGAGCCCGGGTCACACAGGAGGAGCCCCGGCCCCACAGGAGGAGCCCAGGAGCCCGGGTCACACAGGAGGAGCCCCGTCCCCACAGGAGGAGCTAGACCTGCGCGATTTATCAATTAATTCAAATTTACAGTTCAGGACGATGTGTTTTTATGAAGATCGATTTTTAAATTATTTTTTAAATGCGAGCGGAACTGATGCGCCGCCACGTTCTACACGGGTAAGTTAGCGGGGCGCACTCAAACATTGTACGAGCTAGCACGGCGGCGAGTGAGGGAAGCCGGAGCTTGTACTAAACAAAGGTGTTTACATCTGTTGTATGGAACTGGTTCAGTTTTCTTGCGTCGGACTAAGGGCCCGTTTACACGAGAACGCTTACGGGTAAAAACAACTAAATATTTGATCGGAAGTGCCTTTCGTTTACACGGTGACGGCGTTTTTGGGGCCTAAAAACGCAAAAATCTGAAACCAAAAAGTGAAATACGCTCCGCTGCGTTAGACGCAAAACTGGTCAGATCTGCTCACGTCGCGTACGCGTTTACGTCACATAGATGCGGCAATACAAGTGTCATTTCAACAATTGTATAAATCGCACCCACACACGTCTACGGTGTACAAGTCTTTCTCACACTCTCACAGCCACAGACGCCAAGACAAGCGACTTCCGCATGAGGCACTTCAAATGTAAAACCCCATGTGATTTTATATTTTCTAATTCACTGTAATCCTCCTGTAATGTCACTATTTTCAGTACAATATTCAAAAACATGTCAACAAAAATACAAGTCACTGAAATGTTTGGAGCGGAACATAACAACTCATTTAAAACGCAACTAGAACATTTTATTTTGAAGTTTTACCTTTGTCTTTTCCGCTACAGTCGTGGTTAGAAATGGAACTTGATGCTGTTGTGGTGTTTTTGTTTTTTTTCAGTCCAGCCTCCCTTCGCTGGCTTTTGCGTCCACTTTTGCATCTTCGTATAAACAAACGTTTCCTGTTGAGAACGCTCGTCTAAACGTGGATAAAAAATTGAAGACGAGACGCCACTTTTGCGTCTTCTGTTTTGATCGTCGCCGTATAAAGATAGCCTTAGAACAAACGAGTGCTCGCTGTAAGGTCTGTTCAAAAGCTGCAGCACGACAAATGTATCCTAGCGCCTAAAGCAGAGGCAGCGGAGTGGGAGAAGTGCAGGTCCCACAGCGCCAGCACATACCGTAAAAGACATGGTGCCCATATAAACTGTGGAAAAGCCTGGATTCATTAACATGGTGAAAGTTTTGGACCTGAAGTTTGTGATACCAAAACACAAATCTGTTTGTTGTGTTGCCACAGCTGTACACAGACTGCACAAGCTACACACATGAACACAGACAGTGGCTTTTCTGCATCACTGAGGAAAAACTCAAACACAACACTCCCCACTCCAGTCCATCTTTCCACAATCAGGGAATCATTTAGCTCCAGAAAATGCTTCTTTATAAAAGAAAGATATTTATATAACTGTGATATTATTTTTTAAACAATAACAGCTTAATTGATGCACGTGTAATGTATTTGTTTTATAAAAGAACGTCGCATTGTTTTGAGCCATTTGTCATCTGTTATTTATTCCTTCTGTTCTCCTCCTCCTCTCACACTTGTGACTCCTTTTTTCTTTTTCCATCTCAGACCTGTTCACGCGGTGTCTCGGTGGATCGTCTCACAAACACAAATATCCGTTTTGTGGGATTTCAGGATTTATGTCCTGTCGCTCGGAGCGTCCGGTCCGGCGCTCCCTAACCTTGGATTTGATTCAGTCTGAAAAGGAAAAGGGGAAAAACACAAATCTAAAGGAGAGAGAGGAGAGAAAGAGAAGAGGAAAAAGAGGAAGAAGAGGAGACAGGATGGGAGATTAAGAAGGGGAGGAGAGAAAGGAGGAAAAATAGGAGAGAGAGGAGGAGACAGAAAAGAAGAGCTTGAGAAGGAGAGAGAGAAGGAGAGAAGGAGAAGAGGAAAGAGAGGAGAAATTGAGGAGGAGATAGAGGAGAGAGATCTTAAACAGGAGAGGAGGAAAGAGGAAAGGTTAAGAGGAAGAGAGAAGGAGAAGAGGAAAAAGAGGAAGAGAGATTGAGGAGAGGAGAAGAGGAGGAGAAGGAGGAGGAGAAGAGGAGGAGTAAAGGAAAAGTGTGGCGTATAAAAGTCCATGTTGTGCTAAAGGTAAAAAAAAAAATCAGATTTTACCCAAATCCCACGCCTCACAGACAGGGGGCAGTGTTCTACGACTCCTGTGGGGCTAAAGGTGAAACTAAACTGCCTTTTCTAATGTGATGAAATGTCCCGCAGTGGAGCTTTAACCCTGGTCTGATAGAACACCACAAACGTCCCCGGCATCATTCGGCAGCTCCAGGAATCACCGTCAAAAGTGGAATAACGACTCGTGATTTTTATTTTTAGTATTTCCTGATCGGACGTTTAGATTTCATGAATTTGACAAAACGAGCGACGCGTGAACAGCCGGAGTCTGGTTTAAATTGTCGTACAGATCTCCTCTGGTTTGTGTTTCTTCCTCCAGTGAATCTGGCCCGTGGGGTTCCCCAGGGGTCTGTTCTCGGGCTCCTTTTGTTTTCTTTGGACTTTTCCTTGGCTCCGTTTTCAAACTTCTTCATGGATTTTGGGTCAAATCTGTAATTTACCTTTATTTATCCGATCAATTCACTAAATGTTTTTAAAGTGCCCCTGAGGTTCGACTGTTCATTTCACTTAAACACTAAAACAAGATCATTACTTAAAATTTCACTAAAAAAGTTTTTATTTTTTTCAGATTGGCGATATTTAGTTTTAAATTTTATTTTCTGGTTGGAAATCCTGACATCACTCAAGGTTATTTCATAACTGTTACCATAGCAACCATGTGGCGCACTAAGGACCAGGACTAAACCAGGACTGAACCAGGACTAAACTAGGACTGAACCAGGACTGAACCAGGACTAAACTAGGACTGAACCAGGACTAAGACCAGGACTGAACCAGGACTAAATCAGGACTAAACCAGGACTAAACCAGGACTGAACCAGGGACTGAACCAGGACTAAACCAGGACTGAACCAGGACTGAACCAGGGACTGAACCAGGACTAAACTAGGACTAAGACCAGGACTGAACCAGGACTAAATCAGGACTAAACCAGGACTAAACCAGGACTGAACCAGGGACTGAACCAGGACTAAACCAGGACTGAACCAGGACTGAACCAGGGACTGAACCAGGGACTGAACCAGGACTAAACCAGGACTGAACCAGGACTGAACCAGGACTGAACCAGGACCAAGACCAGGACTGAACCAGGACTGAACCAGGACTAAATCAGGACTGAACCAGGACTGAACCAGGACTGAACCAGGGACTGAACCAGGACTAAACCAGGACTGAACCAGGACTGAACCAGGGACTGAACCAGGACTAAACCAGGACTGAACCAGGACTAAACTAGGACTGAACCAGGACTAAACCAGGACTGAACCAGGACTAAACTAGGACTGAACCAGGACTAAGACCAGGACTGAACCAGGACTAAATCAGGACTAAACCAGGACTAAACCAGGACTGAACCAGGGACTGAACCAGGACTAAACCAGGACTGAACCAGGACTAAACCAGGACTAAACCAGGACTGAACCAGGACTGAACCAGGACTGAACCAGGACTAAACCAGGACTAAACCAGGACTGAACCAGGACTAAACCAGGACTGAACCAGGACTAAATCAGGACTGAACCAGGGACTAAAACCAGGACTGAACCAGGGACTAAAACCAGGACTAAACCAGGACTAAACCAGGGACTAAAACCAGGACTAAACCAGGACTGAACCAGGACTGAACCAGGGACTAAAACCAGGACTAAATCAGGACTGAACCAGGACTAAACCAGGACTAAACCAGGACTGAACCAGGACTAAACCAGGACTAAACCAGGGACTAAAACCAGGACTGAACAAGGACTAAACCAGGACTGAACCAGGACTAAACCAGGGACTAAACCAGGACTGAACCAGGACTAAACCAGGGACTAAAACCAGGACTACACCAGGGACTAAAACCAGGACTAAACCAGGACTGAACCAGGACTAAATCAGGACTGAACCAGGACTAAACCAGGGACTGAACCAGGGACTAAAACCAGGGACTAAACCAGGACTAAACTAGGACTAAACCAGGACTGAACCAGGGACTAAAACCAGGACTAAACCAGGACAGAACTCCTCTAGTGTCAGATCAGGATGTGACGAATAAAAATATAAGAAAACACCTTTATTTTGTTGAAATCAGGTTTAAAGTCTCGGGTAAATTATGTCAAACTTTTGGACAGATTTCTCCCAGTGCGACGTCATCAGTTCCCAACAGATTCTTCTTTATTTGTGTAAAACTATGGTTTATATTTACATCAGGTGTTAAAAGCTGTCACGTCCTGTCAGTTTAAAAACCCGTTTTCCCACACAGACACAGACGTACCTCCTTGAAGCACGGCGAGGCGTTCCGGATCTGCTCCAGCATGGCCCACTTCACCGTGGCCTGGCGGATGTTCCCGTCGTATTCTCTGGAGCTTTGAGTGCCACTGGGGGTGCCCCTCGAGCGCTCGTACCCGGGCTCGTTAAAGTACGGCTCCGCCACCAGGATCAGGGACTGGACCGAGACCAGGACCTGAGACACAAGAGAGACGGGGGGGGTCAGAGACTGGACCTGGTCCAGGACCAGGACCTGAGACACAAGAGACCAGAGGGATCTTCTCGTTGCTCTGGTCACGCTCACATCCTGGTACTTTTAGACCTGGTTTAGTCCTGAAGTGGTCCTGTTGTAGTCCGGGTTCAGTCTGGGTTTAGTCCTGTTGTAGTCCCGTGATGATGGTGGTGATGTGTCTTGCTCGAGGACACAACGGCAGTTCGGCTGGCGGTCGAACGCCGAGCGGTCCTGATAGCGGTCCTGATAGCGGTCCTGATAGCGGTCCTGTTCTGAACCCACAGGTCTGAGTCTCGTCTGGAGCTTTTGGCTCCGTAAAAACATCCCATAATATTTCTTTATTATGGCTCCATTAAAAGTGAAGGACAAAGAGAACGTCCTGAGAAACACGAAACACGACTGGACTGGAGTCTGGACTGGAGTCTGGACCAGAGACCCGGAGATAGGACCAGAGAGTGGACCAGAGAGTGGACCAGAGACTGGACCAGAGCCACAGACGAAAAGACTTATCACGACTAAACCAGAACTAAACTAGAACTAAACCAGGACTGAACCCCGACCAAACCAGGACTGAACCAGAATTAGCCTTGTGTAAATATAAAATCTCAAATACTAAAGTAACCAAATGTGTCAGTCCTACAAATCTGGTTTAGTCCTGGTTTAGTCCCGGTTTAGACCTGGTTTAAATAAGATATGCCTTTATTAGTCCCACAGTGGGGAAATTCCAGTGTTGCAACGCACAGATCAAGAAAAGCAGGAAAATGTATTATTCAATAAAACAAGACAATAAATAGTCCCGGTTCAGTCAGGTTCAGTCCTCTGTATAAATGACCTTGAGTGTTTGTGGCTGATCTGGGAGCAGTTTGTTAGTTTCAAGATCAACGCTGCTCCAGAAGAATCAATGAGAGAGAGGAGAAGAGAGAGAAGAGAGGAGGAGGAAGAAGAGATAGGGAGAGCGGGATACAGAGGAGGGAGAAGAAAGGGGGTAGTGGAGAGAGGCTAATGAGAGGAGAAAGAATTAGAGGAGCAGTTAAGAGGTGGATGAAGAAGGAGCAAAGGGTCAATACTTATGTAAAACAGTTGAAGAGCCTCAGAGGAGTGAGATGGAGAGATGAGAGGGCTGAGGAGATAAAGAGGGAGAAGAGAGGGATAAAGAGAAATTGTGTGTGGGTCGTGTGAAGGCCAAACTGAACCTCCTCCAACTGAGAAACTACGAGGAACACGATTGATCAGGGTCAATACACCCAACCCCGCCCCACTCATACCTGATCAATACACCTAACCCCGCCCCCACTCATACCTGATCAATACACCTAACCCCGCCCCCACTCATACCTGATCAATACACCTAACCCCGCCCCCACTCATACCTGATCAATACACCTAACCCCGCCCCACTCATATCTGAACAATACACCCAACCCCGCCCCCACCTGATCAATACACCTAACCCCGCCCCCACTCATACCTGATCAATACACCTAACCCTGCCCCAACCTGATCAATACACCTAACGCCGCCCCCATTCATATCTGATCAATACACCTAAACCCGCCCCCACTCATATCTGACCAACACACCCAACCCCGCCCCCACTCATATCTGATCAATACACCTAACCCCGCCCCATACCTGATCAATAACCCCGCCCCCACCTGATCAATACACCTAACCCCGCCCCCACTCATATCTGATCCTCCCGTCTCCTCCCGTCTCCACCTGTCTCCTCTGCTCCTGTCTCCTCCCGTCTCCTACCTGATCAATCCTCCCGTCTCCTCCCGTCTCCTACCTGATCTGTCTCCTCCCGTCTCCTCTGTCTCCTCCCGATCAATCCTCCTGTCTCCTCTGTCTCCTCCCGTCTCATTCCTGATCTCCTCCACCTCCTCCTCCCGTCTCCTCCCGTCTCCTCCCGTCTCCTCACGTCTCCTCCCGTCTCCTCCCGTCTCCTCCCGTCTCCTCTGTACTCCTAACCCCGTCTCCTCTTGTCTCCTCCTGGCTCCTGTTTCCTCCCGTCTCCTCTGTCTCCTCCCGTCTCCTCCTGTCTCCTCCCGTCTCCTCCACCTCCTCCACCACCTCCTCCCGTCTCCTCCTGATCTACTCCGGTCTCCTCTGTCTCCTCCCGTCTCTTCCTGTCTCCTCCACCTCCTCCTCCTGATCAATCCTCTGTCTCCTCCCGTCTCTTCCTGTCTCCTCCACCACCTCCTCCTGTCTCCTCCCGTCTCCTCTGATCAATACACCTAACCCCGCCCCCACTCATATCTGATCAATACACCTAACCCCGCCCCAACCTGATCAATACACCTAACGCCGCCCCCATTCATATCTGATCAATACACCTAACCCCGCCCCCACTCATATCTGATCAATACACCTAACCCCGCCCCCACTCATATCTGATCAATACACCTAACCCCGCCCCCACTCATATCTGATCAATACACCTAACCCCGCCCCCACCTGATCAATACACCTAACCCCGCCCCCCCCTCATCAATAAACCTAACCCCCCCCCCCCCTGATCAATACACCTAACCCCGCCCCCACTCATATCTGACCTCCCGTCTCCTCCCGTCTCCTCCTGTCTCCTCTGTCTCCTGTCTCCTCCCGTCTCCTCTGTCTCCTGTCTCCTCCCGTCTCCTCCCGTCTCCTCTGTCTCCTGTCTCCTCCCGTCTCCTCCCGTCTCCTCCTGTCTCCTCCCGTCTCCTCCCGTCTCCTCTGTCTCCTCCCGTCTCCTCTGTCTCCTCCTGTCTGTCTCCTCCCGTCTCCTCTGTCTCCTCCCGTCTCCTCCTGTCTCCTCTGTCTCCTGTCTCCTCCCGTCTCCTCTGTCTCCTCCCGTCTCCTCTGTCTCCTGTCTCCTCCCGTCTCCTCCCGTCTCCTCCCGTCTCCTCCCGTCTCCTCCCGTCTCCTCCCGTCTCCTCCTGTCTGTCTCCTCCCGTCTCCTCCTGTCTGTCTCCTCCCGTCTCCTCCTGTCTGTCTCCTCCCGTCTCCTCCTGTCTGTCTCCTCCCGTCTCCTCCTGTCTCCTCCCGTCTCCTCCTGTCTGTCTCCTCCCGTCTCCTCCCGTCTCCTCTGTCTCCTCCCGTCTCCTCCTGTCTCCTCCCGTCTCCTCTGTCTCCTCCCGTCTCCTCCTGTCTCCTCTGTCTCCTCCCGTCTCTTCCCGTCTCTTCCTGTCTCCTCCACCTCCTCCTCCCGTCTCCTCCCGTCTCCTCCCGTCTCCTCCCGTCTCCTCCCGTCTCCTCCCGTCTCCTCCCGTCTCCTCTGTCTCCTGTCTCCTCCCGTCTCCTCTTGTCTCCTCCTGGCTCCTGTTTCCTCCCGTCTCCTCTGTCTCCTCCCGTCTCCTCCTGTCTCCTCCCGTCTCCTCCACCTCCTCCACCACCTCCTCCCGTCTCCTCCCGTCTCCTCCTGTCTACTCCGGTCTCCTCTGTCTCCTCCCGTCTCTTCCTGTCTCCTCCACCTCCTCCTCCTGTCTCCTCTGTCTCCTCCCGTCTCTTCCTGTCTCCTCCACCTCCTCCTCCTGTCTCCTCTGTCTCCTCCCGTCTCTTCCTGTCTCCTCCACCTCCTCCTCCTGTCTCCTCCCGTCTCCTCCCGTCTCCTCCCGTCTCCTCACGTCTCCTCACGTCTCCTCACGTCTCCTCACGTCTCCTCACGTCTCCTCACGTCTCCTCGTATTAGGAGATTTCCACACTGACAAACCCGCCTCATTCAAACGGGGTGATGTGGGTGAAGTGTCTTGCTGAAGGACACAACGACAGAACTCTGTCCGAGCGAGAATCGACCCTCTGACCTTTGGGTTCAGGGGTCACTGCTCACTGTGAGTCAAAGGTCAGTGTGTTTTACCTGCAGGAAGCTGGAGGTGTGAGGGTTCCACTTCTCCTCCGGACGCCCGTGCCACGTGTTCAGGATGCTCAAGCACACCTACGACGAGACCAGAGTCAGACAGAGTGCTCAAGCACACCTACGACGAGACCAGAGTCAGACAGTGTGCTCAAGCACACCTACGACGAGACCAGAGTCAGAGTGCTCAAGCACACCTACGACGAGACCAGAGTCATACAGAGTGCTCAAGCACACCTACGACGAGACCAGAGTCAGACAGTGTGCTCAAGCACACCTACGACGAGACCAGAGTCAGAGTGCTCAAGCACACCTACGACGAGACCAGAGTCAGACAGAGTGCTCAAGCACACCTACGACGAGACCAGAGTCAGACAGAGTGCTCAAGCACACCTACGACGAGACCAGAGTCAGACAGAGTGCTCAAGCACACCTACGACGAGACCAGAGTCATACAGAGTGCTCGAGCACACCTACGACGAGACCAGAGTCAGACAGTGTGCTCGAGCACACCTACGACGAGACCAGAGTCAGACAGAGTGCTCGAGCACACCTACGACGAGACCAGAGTCATACAGAGTGCTCGAGCACACCTACGACGAGACCAGAGTCAGACAGTGTGCTCGAGCACACCTACGACGAGACCAGAGTCAGACAGTGTGCTCAAGCACACCTACGACGAGACCAGAGTCAGACAGAGTGCTCGAGCACACCTACGACGAGACCAGAGTCATACAGAGTGCTCAAGCACACCTACGACGAGACCAGAGTCAGAGTGCTCAAGCACACCTACGACGAGACCAGAGTCAGACAGAGTGCTCAAGCACACCTACGACGAGACCAGAGTCAGACAGAGTGCTCGAGCACACCTACGACGAGACCAGAGTCAGAGTGCTCAAGCACACCTACGACGAGACCAGAGTCAGACAGAGTGCTCGAGCACACCTACGACGAGACCAGAGTCAGAGTGCTCAAGCACACCTATGACGAGACCAGAGTCAGACAGAGTGCTCAAGCACACCTACGACGAGACCAGAGTCAGACAGTGTGCTCGAGCACACCTACGACGAGACCAGAGTCAGACAGAGTGCTCAAGCACACCTACGACGAGACCAGAGTCAGAGTGCTCGAGCACACCTACGACGAGACCAGAGTCAGACAGAGTGCTCAAGCACACCTACGACGAGACCAGAGTCAGACAGAGTGCTCAAGCACACCTACGACGAGACCAGAGTCAGACAGAATGCTCAAGCACACCTACGACGAGACCAGAGTCAGACAGTGTGCTCGAGCACACCTACGACGAGACCAGAGTCAGACAGAGTGCTCAAGCACACCTACGACAAGACCAGAGTCAGAGTGCTCAAGCACACCTATGACGAGACCAGAGTCAGACAGAGTGCTCGAGCACACCTACGACGAGACCAGAGTCAGACAGAGTGCTCAAGCACACCTACGACGAGACCAGAGTCAGACAGAGTGCTCAAGCACACCTACGACGAGACCAGAGTCAGACAGAATGCTCAAGCACACCTACGACGAGACCAGAGTCAGAGTGCTCAAGCACACCTACGACGAGACCAGAGTCAGACAGAATGCTCAAGCACACCTACGACGAGACCAGAGTCAGACAGTGTGCTCGAGCACACCTACGACGAGACCAGAGTCAGACAGAGTGCTCAAGCACACCTACGACGAGACCAGAGTCAGAGTGCTCAAGCACACCTACGACGAGACCAGAGTCAGACAGAGTGCTCAAGCACACCTACGACGAGACCAGAGTCAGACAGAGTGCTCAAGCACACCTACGACGAGACCAGAGTCAGAGTGCTCAAGCACACCTACGACGAGACCAGAGTCAGACAGAGTGCTCGAGCACACCTACGACGAGACCAGAGTCAGACAGTGTGCTCGAGCACACCTACGACGAGACAAGAGAGTCAGGTGCCCTCCCTCTCGTACCGCGGCGTGTCAGGTGCCCTCCCTCTTGTGTCAGATGCCCTCCCTCTCGTACCGGGGCGTGTCAGGTGCCCTCCCTGTCGTACCGCTGTGTGTCAGGTGCCCTCCCTCTCGTGTCAGATGCCCTCCCTCTCGTACCGGGGCGTGTCAGGTGCCCTCCCTCTCGTACCGCTGTGTGTCAGATGCCCTCCCTCTCGTACCGCGGTGTGTCAGGTGCCCTCCCTGTCGTACCGCGGTGTGTCAGGTGCCCTCCCTCTCGTGTCAGATGCCCTCCCTCTCGTACCGGGGCGTGTCAGGTGCCCTCCCTCTCGTACCGCGGTGTGTCAGGTGCCCTCCCTCTCGTGTCAGATGCCCTCCCTCTCGTACCGGGGCGTGTCAGGTGCCCTCCCTCTCGTACCGCGGTGGGTCAGGTGCCCTGCCTCTCGTACCGCGGCGTGTCAGATGCCCTGCCTCTCGTACCTTGCCGTCATTGTAGAGGTTGGGGTTGAAGCGGACGCTGTGGCCGCCGGTCGTCTCCAGATTCACCAGAGGAGGAGAGTTTGGATAATCCTGAGGGAAGTACACGTCGAACTCAAAGCAGCCGTTGGCGTACGGCGTGTCGGCGGGACCCGTGATCAGCACCTGAACGAGAGAGGAACGGAGGGAGGATGGAGAAGGGGAGAGGACAGAGACATTTCAGTTATAATTTGGTGTTTTGGTGACACAGGCTCAGTTCTGACTGTAGAACATTTTCAAAAACAGAAAAAACACACAGACGACTTTCAGAACGTCTCAGGATGAGTCTGGTTCATACGTCATGAAAAAGTTTAATTACCACACAGAGATAAAAAATAAAATAAAACAAACAAACTAAATCAGGACTGAACCAGGACTAAACCAGGACTAAACCAGGACTAAACTAGGACTAAACCAGGACTGAACTAGGACTAAACCAGGACTGAACCAGGTCTAAAACAAGACTGAACCAGGACTAAACCAGGTCTAGACCAGGACTGTCTCTACGGAGCAGTTGATGTCGTTCTGAACCTTTATTTAAGTCGATGTTTTTCTGATTGTTTGTACATGGAGCGTTTCGAACACGACTTGAAGCTCCCAGAGTCTGTTTAGTGTGACGCGAGAGCTTTAAGGGAGTCCGTCTGGACCTGGAGAGGTTTTAAACGTGCTCGTACCTTCATGATGTCCAGCCTCTCCTCGTCACAGCGCACAAACACAGAGGAGCAGGAGGACAGGGGCAGAGAGGTGGACAGGGTCACCGCCTCCTGGGCCAAACGCCTGGAGCGAGCCGCGCTGTTCGAGTCGCTGGCGTTCTTCACCTGAGACATGTAGTGGTAGTTGACCTTAAACAGGAGCTTCCCGTCGTCGTCCTCGCTCACCATCTCAAACGTGTCTGCAGCAGAACCACAGAACATCACTTATTCTGCACACTGGACTTTTCACATCTTCTAACCGTGTTCTAGCACTTTTCTTCTCCCTGACCCTCTGGAGTTGTATTTGACGCCATTTTGCCGATCTACCCGTTTTCAGAGCTTTTGATTACGGCGGTGCAGTTAAAAGAAATTTCCAGAGATGGGGATTCAGTCGAGTCCACTGTCAGTAAAAGGAACTGATCAATATGAAGTAAATGGCAGAGCAGAGGGACAACAAGGCCGCAGGGATCGAACCTGGAACCTTTTAGCTGTGATGCGCTAACATAGGTAGGCGCTAACACGAGGAGCTAACATGAGGAGCTAACATGAGGAGCTAACACGAGGAGCTAACACGAGGAGCTAACACGAGGGGATAACACGAGGAGCTAACACGAGGAGCTAACACGAGGAGCTAACACGAGGGGCTAACACGAGGGGCTAACACGAGGGGCTAACACGAGAGGGGCTAACACGAGGGGATAACACGAGGGGCTAACACGAGGAGCTAACAAGAGGGGCTAACACGAGGGGATAACACGAGGAGATAACACGAGGAGATAACACGAGGAGATAACACGAGGAGATAACACGATGTGCTAACATGAGGCGCTAACATGAGGAGCTAACATGAGGTGCTAACACGAGGCTCTAACACGAGGAGCTAACATGAGGTGCTAACACGAGGCGTTAACACCATGTACTAACACGAGACGCTCACATGAGGCGCTAACATGAGGCGCTAACACGAGGCGCTAACATAGGTAGGAGCTAACACGAGGAGCTAACACGAGGAGCTAACACGAGGAGCTAACACGAGGAGCTAACACGAGGCGCTAACACGAGGCGCTAACACGAGGCGCTAACACGAGGCGCTAACATGAGGAGCTAACACGAGGAGCTAACATCATGTACTAACACGAGACGCTAACATGAGGAACCAACACAAGGCGCTAACACGATGTGCTAACATGAGGCGCTAACATGAGGAGCTAACATGAGGTGCTAACACGAGGATCTAACACGAGGAGCTAACATGAGGTGCTAACACGAGGCGCTAACATGAGGAGCTAACACGAGGAGCTAACATGAGGCGCTAACACAAGACGCTAACACGATGTGCTAACATGAGGCTGCACTAGCACTGACTCGGGGGTTTAGGGAGGGACCTTCAGTTCAGATCTTTAGGTTTAAACTCACTGGGTTTAAGATTTGAACCAGCAAAAGTAAAAGTTCTATTAGATTTAAAAATGTAGCTCGTACCTGAGGCGGCTTTGGTCAGGTTTATGGAATTTTAAATCAAAATCTTAAAACATTTTCTTTAACCTGGAGCAGGTAAATGAAGCATATTTGGATACAATTTATTCTTCTTTACCAAACTGCAGCTTCTTCATGACTGCGACGTACTTCTCCTCCAGAGAGCGCAGGAGCGACTGAGGTTTGGGACGACTCGACGCTTTTCTGGAACATTCCACCAACTTCCTCTCTGGAAAACACAGGATCAGATTATAAACTGTAATACCCAGAAGATCTTCCCTGGTGGGCCTGTCTGAGGGTGGTGGTGGTGGATGTTTTGGAGATCTTACCCTGGTGGGCCTGTCTGAGGGTGGTGGTGGATGTTTTGGAGATCTTACCCTGGTGGGCCTGTCTGAGGGTGGTGGTGGTGGATGTTTTGGAGATCTTACCCTGGTGGGCCTGTCTGAGGGTGGTGGTGGATGGTTTGGAGATCTTACCCTGGTGGGCCTGTCTGAGGGTGGTGGTGGTGGATGTTTTGGAGATCTTACCCTGGTGGGCCTGTCTGAGGGTGGTGGTGGTGGATGTTTTGGAGATCTTACCCTGGTGCCCCTGTCTGAGGCTGGTGGTGGTGGATGGGCCTGTCTGAGGGTGGTGGTGGTGGATGGGCCTGTCTGAGCGTGGTGGATGTTTTGGAGATCTTACACTGGTGGGCCTGTCTGAGGGTAGTGGTGGATGGGCCTGTCTGAGGGTGGTGGTGGATGGTTTGGAGATCTTACCCTGGTGGGCCTGTCTGAGGGTGGTGGTGGTGGATGTTTTGGAGATCTTACCCTGGTGGGCCTGTCTGAGGGTGGTGGTGGTGGATGGGCCTGTCTGAGGGTGGTGGTGGTGGATGGGCCTGTCTGAGGGTGGTGGTGGTGGATGGGCCTGTCTGAGGGTGGTGGTGGTGGATGGGCCTGTCTGAGGGTGGTGGTGGTGGATGGGCCTGTCTGAGGGTGGTGGTGGTGGATGGGCCTGTCTCAGGGTGGTGGTGGTGGATGTTTTGGAGATCTTACCCTGGTGGGCCTGTCTGAGGGTGGTGGTGGTGGATGGGCCTGTCTGAGGGTGGTGGTGGTGGATGGGCCTGTCTGAGGGTGGTGGTGGTGGATGGGCCTGTCTGAGGGTGGTGGTGGTGGATGGGCCTGTCTGAGGGTGGTGGTGGTGGATGGGCCTGTCTGAGGGTGGTGGTGGTGGATGGGCCTGTCTGAGGGTGGTGGTGGTGGATGTTTTGGAGATCTTACCCTGGTGGGCCTGTCTGAGGGTGGTGGTGGATGGGCCTGTCTGAGGGTGGTGGATGTTTTGGAGATCTTACACTGGTGGGCCTGTCTGAGGGTGGTGGTGGTGGATGGGCCTGTCTGAGGGTGGTGGTGGTGGATGGGCCTGTCTGAGGGTGGTGGTGGATGGTTTGGAGATCTTACCCTGGTGGGCCTGTCTGAGGGTGGTGGTGGATAGTTTGGAGATCTTACCCTGGTGGGCCTGTCTGAGGGTGGTGGTGGATGGTTTGGAGATCTTACACTGGTGGGCCTGTCTGAGGGTGGTGGTGGATGGTTTGGAGATCTTACCCTGGTGGGCCTGTCTGAGGGTGTTGGTGGTGGATGGTTTGGAGATCTTACCCTGGTGGGCCTGTCTGACGGTGGTGGTGGATGTTTTGGAGATCTTACCCTGGTGGGCCTGTCTGAGGGTGGTGGTGGATAGTTTGGAGATCTTACCCTGGTGGGCCTGTCTGAGGGTGGTGGTGGATAGTTTGGAGATCTTACCCTGGTGGGCCTGTCTGAGGGTGGTGGTGGATGTTTTGGAGATCTTACCCTGGTGGGCCTGTCTGAGGGTGGTGGTGGTGGTGGATGTTTTGGAGATCTTACCCTGGTGGGCCTGTCTGAGGCTGGTGGTGGCCGCGTACACGATCTCTGCGGTCCTCTGGATGTCCGGCACCAACAGTGTGAGTCCCTCAGGCTCTGGGTCTGAAGACTCCGGCTTCACCACCCCCTTCGACTTATCCTTCTTAGACCTGGAGACAACCAAAGACCAGAGTTAGACCTGAACATGACCAGAGAGAAGAGAACCAAACCAGGACTGAACCCTCCCTTCACTGTTCGTCTTCCTCTCCTTCCTCTCACCCTTCTTCCTTTCCTTCTCTCCTCACCCCTCCTCCTCCATTTCTTCTTCTTCTTCTTCTTCTTCTCACTTTCTCTCTTCCCCCTCTCCTTCTCTATCTACACCTCTCTTTTCTCTCTCCTTCCCTCTACACCTCTCCTTCCTCACAGTCTTCCCTTCTCTCTTTTCTCTCCGTTCTGGTGAGGAGTTGGATCATGAGACGCTCTGAGTCTGGTCCAGGAAAATGAGCTCCAGCAAATATTAAACTCAAAGAGACACGACTCTGAGCTTCAACCAAAGGACGCAGGCGAGAAGACCTGGTTTAGATCCGGGTTTAGTCCTGGTTCAGTCCTGGTTCAGTTCTGGTGTGAAAGAGGTTGAGCTTCCTTCACTCAACATTTCAGACACAGGGAGAATATGCAAAACTTGGAACACGGTGGTGAGCTGTGTCCGTTAACAGTCAGTCGACGACGTGAAGATTCTGAGAGGAGCCGTGTCTCGTACCCGAGTCTGTTGGTGTATCTCGTACAGAGTCTGTTCGTGTCAGTGTGTCTCGTACCCGAGTCTGTCGTTGTGTCTCGTACCCGAGTCTGTCGGTGTGTCTCGTACCCGAGTCTGTCGGTGTGTCTCGTACCCGAGTCTGTCGGTGTGTCTCGTACCCGAGTCTGTCGGTGTGTCTCGTACCCGAGTCTGTCGGTGTGTCTCGTACCCGAGCCTGTCGGTGTCGGTGTGTCTCATACCCGAGTCTGTTTATGTAGGTTTGTCTCGTACAGAGTCTGTTGGTGTCGGTGTGTCTCGTACAGAGTCTGTTGGTGTCGGTGTGTCTCGTACCTGAGTCTGTCGATGCGTCTCATACCCGAGTCTGTTGGTGTCGGTGTATCTCGTACAGAGTCTGTTGGTGTCGGTGTGTCTCGTACAGAGTCTGTTGGTGTCGGTGTGTCTCGTACAGAGTCTGTTGGTGTCGGTGTGTCTCGTACCTGAGTCTGTTGGTGTCGGTGTGTCTCGTACAGAGTCTGTTGGTGTCGGTGTGTCTCGTACAGAGTCTGTTGGTGTCGGTGTGTCTCGTACCTGAGTCTGTTGGTGTCGGTGTGTCTCGTACAGAGTCTGTTGGTGTCGGTGTGTCCCGTACCGGAGTCTGTTGGTGTCGGTGTGTCTCGTACCGGAGTCTGTTGGTGTCGGTGTGTCCCGTACCGGAGTCTGTTGGTGTCGGTGTGTCTCGTACCGGAGTCTGTTGGTGTCGGTGTGTCTCGTACCTGAGTCTGTTGGTGTCGGTGTGTCCCGTACCGGAGTCTGTTGGTGTCGGTGTGTCTCGTACCTGAGTCTGTTGGTGTCGGTGTGTCTCGTACCTGAGTCTGTTGGTGTCGGTGTGTCTCGTACCGGAGTCTGTTGGTGTCGGTGTGTCTCGTACCTGAGTCTGTTGGTGTCGGTGTGTCTCGTACCTGAGTCTGTTGGTGTCGGTGTGTCTCGTACCTGAGTCTGTTGGTGTCGGTGTGTCTCGTACAGAGTCTGTTGGTGTCGGTGTGTCCCGTACCGGAGTCTGTTGGTGTCGGTGTGTCTCGTACCGGAGTCTGTTGGTGTCGGTGTGTCTCGTACAGAGTCTGTTGGTGTCGGTGTGTCTCGTACCGGAGTCTGTTGGTGTCGGTGTGTCTCGTACAGAGTCTGTTGGTGTCGGTGTGTCTCGTACCCGAGTCTGTTTATGTAGGTTTGTCTCGTACAGAGTCTGTTGGTGTCGGTGTGTCTCGTACCCGAGTCTGTCGGTGTGTTTCGTACCTGAGTCTGTTGGTGTAGGTGTCCACGCAGGTCTTCATCTTGGCCAGCAGGTGTCCCACGGAGCTGTGTGCATCGGGCTCTTCGTCCTCGTCCTCTTCGGCGTCCTGGAAGTCTCCGGACAGAGGCAGGAGCAGAGGAACCAGAGCCGTGCACGAGGAGATGGCCCTGAGCAGCTCCAAGAGAGCACGATACAGCGGGACGTGACGCGCCATGTCCAGCACTGAGGAGACACACGGGAGAGTCAGATGCCCTACCGTACCCCTGCATGTGTGTGTCAGATGCCCTCCCACCCTCCTCCAACGCCGTACGGCTTTCTTTTTTTTGTAGAACGATAAGATTTGGTTTGTAGAGGGCTGAAGATTCTGAGTTCTCCTGTTTTCTTTGAGCTCCGTCATTTTCGCAGCTCATTATTTTTCCTCATATTTTACTGAAATCGTTAAATTCAGAGCTGGAGTTTCTCTGGGACACGTCTGCTTCAGGCTCACGGTGTTGGTGAAGTCTCAGGATTCTCGTTTTTATGTGCGAATAGGTCACACTTCAGACCTGACCTCGTGGCAGGCCCGGTTGTTGCTTAATAACCCTGTCAAGCTCAGGGAAACAACAATAGACTCTCAGGCAGGTATTGAATCGGTTACCCTCCAGTTAAACGGCAAGCGCTTAACCCCTACAGCCCCGCTCCAGAACCGCCTCCTGTTTAACATTTAGATTGAAATTCTGGTTTCACACCGTCCCCGGCACCGAGCGCTCCAGGATTTAATCTGCTCCCACCGCACGGCCGGGAGTGCACGAGGAGAGTGCACGAGACAGGTGTGCACGAGAGGAGCGTGCACGAGAGAGGGGGGAGGGGTTGAGTGGTGGAATAGATTCCCCGTTTCATTTCCATCACAGATCAAGAGTCTTGCTCAGAGACACAACAGAAGTTCAGGCGGGTTTCCAGGAGGACCTCCAGCTGAAGGTCCCACTGACCCCTGTGAGCTTCAAGTCATCTTCTCCTGATGTTTCCTCCTCAAAAACACCTGGAGTCGTGTTTGTTTCATTCTCATGTTTGAGGAACTCTTTATTATTCGTCTGTAACATCTCCAAAGCTCCAAACGCTCTGTTCCACCTCGTGATGTCATCAAGTGAACAGTGAACTTTTACCTTTAGTTCAGTCGAGATCAGCGACTCCAGGACTGAACCAGGACTAAACCAGGACTAAACCAGGACTAAACCAGGTCTAAACCAGGACTAAACCAGGACTAAACCAGGTCTAAACCAGGACTAAACCAGGTCTAAACCAGGACTAAACCAGGTCTAAACCAGGACTAAACCAGGTCTAAACCAGGACTAAACCAGGACTAAACCAGGTCTAAACCAGGACTAAACCAGGTCTAAACCAGGTCTAAACCAGGACTAAACCAGGTCTAAACCAGGACTAAACCAGGACTGAACCAGGACTGAACCAGGTCTAAACCAGGACTAAAGCAGGAATAAACCAGGTCTAAACCAGGACTAAACCAGGACTGAACCAGGACTGAACCAGGTCTAAACCAGGACTAAAGCAGGAATAAACCAGGACTAAACCAGGACTAAACCAGGTCTAAACCAGGACTAAACCAGGACTAAACCAGGACTGAACCAGGACTAAAGCAGGACTGAACCAGGACTAAAGCAGGAATAAACCAGGTCTAAACCAGGACTAAAGCAGGAATAAACCAGGTCTAAACCAGGACTAAACCAGGACTAAACCAGGACTAAACCAGGTCTAAACCAGGACTGAACCAGAACTAAAGCAGGACTAAAGCAGGAATAAACCAGGTCTAAACCAGGACTAAACCAGGACTGAAATGATCCAAATGATTCTAGTGAAGGTGTGTGGAGTTTAAAAACAGAGTGGAGCACTTCCTGTATCACACATGATGACATCACGAGGTGGAACAGAGCGTTTTCAGTCACACAGATGTTTCTCCTTCTCATCGTTTGTTTGGGATCAGCTCCACACACTTGTCAGGTGAAAGGACTTCACTGTCTCCTTCCCTAGTCTCCTTCCCTAGTCTCCTTCACTGTCTCCTTCCCTAGACTCCTTCCCTAGTCTCCTTCCCTCCCTCCTTGGTGGTCTCCTTCCTGAACACTGTCAGGACTGAGAGGAACAGACTGAAAATGGGACGTCTGACAAATTTAGAAGAATCAAAATCAGGTCTAGTGTTCGGCCGTTTAAAGGGCCAAGATCACGCTGAACACACTCTGGTCCACCCGGTGATGTCATGCAGTGATACAGGAAGAGCTCCTGGTTCAGTCCTGTGTGTGTGTTTGGATTCTGTCAGATTTGAGGTGTTTTTATTTCTGCCCCCTCCTCCTCTTCTGTCCACAACAACACGTTATATCCATGGCAACAACAAAACCCCCCCGCTCTCCTCCTCCTCCTCTCTCTCTCTCACCTTCTCCTGTCTCATTTGTCTCTTCTTCTATCTCCCTCTCTCATCTTCCTCTTATCCTTCCTTTCTGCCTCCTCCCCCATTCCTTAATATTCTGTCTTTCTTCCTCTTCTCCTCCTCCCTTGCTCCTCTTTCCTCGCTCCCTCCCTCTCTCCTCTCCTCTCTCCCCTCTTTTCTTCTTTACCTCTATTGCCCCCACCCCTGCCTCCTCCTCTTTCTCTTCCTCCTCTCCTTGCATCTCTCTGTCCACCCTTCCTCCCGCCCCATTTCTCCTTCCTCCCTCCGTCTCTTCGTCTTCTTTCTGGTTCTTTCGCTCGGTTATGCAATCCCCCGGTCCTCCCACGTCTGCTCCGTCCACTCCCGATATTCCGCCAGCCTCATCCTCCTCTCTCCTCCATCCCTCTCTCTCTCCATCCCTCCTCCAAACACACACCAGGATTCCCGTCTGTTCCACACACATTTCCTCCTCGTATCCAGGCGACAGCGGGAGCCGTCTCGCCGGAAACACGGGGATTTTTAAAGCCTAATTTCACCACGACTGAAGGAACGCCGAGGAGAGGAGGAAGACCGAGAGGACGAGGAGGATGGACAGATTCTAGACGCAGAAAATGACCCCAAAAAACGTCTGAAATATTCACGAGAAACCAGGAATTTACAAAGAAATAAAAGAGCGTTTTCTGGAGCGTGGACCATTTCCCAAACCAGGAATTCCAATGTTTTTCATCGGGAGAGGAGAGAGGAGCCAAGGGAGGAGAAAATCTCGATAGAAAACAGTTTGGCAACAATTTAACGCCACATTTTTCCAGATATTTCCAAAAACTGACTCAAAAAATGTCTAAAATTTGCAGAAATCGTAAAATTCCTTGTTTATGGCTGACGTACTGGCCAATGAAAAAGCGTCAGGTTTTTAAATCTGCGGAGATCGGAAAAGATGACAGTGACGCGTGAGCTACAAAAGCTTCGTCTGAACCTGATGTTTACAGTGTCCAGAGACGGACGGACGCTGGAATCTCAATGAGGAGCTTCATTCCGCACGAGGAATCGCACCAACGGCGTTAAACATTTGAAAATGAATCGGTAAATCAGCTTTACCTCATTTAAACGGGGTTAAAACAAAACCTGCCTGGACTAAAGCCTCGTTATTCGATTTCTACTGTGATTCCAAGTACTGAAGTTCCGTCTGCGTTTCCTGATGGACAAACTGGGAAACATGGATTAGAAGAATGTTTCGGCTGAAGCAAATGTGAGAAACGTGTAAAATCTACGGGAAAATGACAAAATTATTAACGAACTAAGACTAGGATTTGTACAGCTGGGAGAGATTTAAATGACGGATGTGAGGGCAGGAGCACAGACGGACTAAAAATAAAAACGAGGAAAGAATTTATGAAGACGCAAACGGCTAAGAATTCCTCCTCAGATCATTTTGAAGATTCTAAAGTTGGAAACGAAACTGTCGCCAAACATTTATTGTGTTTGTGAAAAGACGAGGAGTTGATTTTTGGAGATCAAGCTCATTCCCGATTAAGCTTCAAGAGACGAGGAACTTTATTTTGAAGAATTTTGTTATGGAAATGGAAGCTCGAATTTGCAGTGGTGGGACAGTGGAGCGGGAGTGAACGGTCTGGACCTGGAGGAGACTTCTGGATGTTCTCAGGAGGATGTGAGGCGTTTGGGTCGAGTCGTGAAGCTGAAGCAGTTTTTTTTCCCCAACATAAAAAACTCGAATCCAAACGGAGGCGATAAGGACCTGAGCATGTCGTAAACACTCTGGGGTAAGAGGGTTTCTGTTTTGTTTGATAATTAAAGATCTGAGCTGTAGAACGTTTATCTGAAACACATTTAAACCTCGACTTGATGGAGACGAAATGTTTCTGGAAGTCTTTGTCCAGTTTGTGTTTGACAAAGTCTGGACAGGACTCAGTGAAGGTTCAAGTGTTTAGTGTCAGAGTGAGATTCAGAGCAGCGTCCACCTTTAACTCACCCGGGGGCACGTGACCCGGTGCTGTAACCCGCCCGGGGGCACGTAACCCGCCCGGGGGCACGTAACCCGCCCGGGGGCACGTAACCCGCCCGGGGTCGTGACAGCAGCAGCAGGAGTTTACGTTTCAGTCCCAGATCAAGACAAAACCGTTTAAAAACGAGTAGAGAAAAAACAGAAATGTGTCCGTTTGCTGCAGGTGTTCCAGTGAGAACAGGTAGAGGGCGCTCTTGGAAAGAGGATGGAAAAAAGAAATCCAGGTACTCCAAAGAAGTAAAAGTCGCAGGAGGAAAAGTCGAGTTAAAAGGCTTTTATCACTGCCTGCACATGGACGAGTGTAATCCGACTGCAAACGGGGATCGTATCGGATTCATGTGCACAGGCTAAGGATCGTACAGGGATTGGTTTCCCGAATCCGATTGGAACCCCTGGCTTAGGCCAATAGTAATCCGCTTGGTGCCGCCTTGTGCGCGATATTGGATCGGATTGGCGGGAATTATCGCCAGGGATTTCACCCGGAAGTGGCAGGAGGCGCCGACACCGTCATAAGTAGCGATTGTTGCCGGATTGGATTTGGAGAAATGCAATCCGATCCTACCATGTGGCCGCAGTCATTGTTTCAGGGGCAGTCAGACTTCTTTGGAGTGCCTGGATTTCATCGTGTCTGTGGTTTAAGAAGGATTTAACTCGAATATTCAGGAGTCCAGATGTTTAACTCGAATATTCAGGAGTCCAGATGTTTAGCTCGAATATTCAGGAGGCCAGACGTTTAGCTTGAATATTCAGGAGTCCAGACGTTTAGCTCGAATATTCAGGAGTCCAGACGTTTAGCTTGAATATTCAGGAGTCCAGACGTTTAGCTCGAATATTCAGGAGTCCAGATGTTTAGCTCGAATATTCAGGAGTCCAGATGTTTAGCTCGAATATTCAGGAGTCCAGATGTTTGGTTGGCCTTCAGAGCTGCTGCTGAATTGGCCCAAATGATCATGGAAGCTTTAAAGGACCCGTGCCTCTGTCAGAACTGGTCTGGACAGTCCAGGTGTGGGCCACGGGGTCTCCACTGTATAAATGGGTTTTACGGTCCGTTTGGCATCGTGTACTTCTCCAGTATATGTAAATATAGAAGTAAAAAGTATTTACGGTATATGGGCGCACATGGACCATGCGGCGCACAGTTCTGACCCCGCAGTTTAAACGTTTAGAGTAGATTTTTGCAGTAAATATTCTGACAGGATACACGTTTGCAGTAAATACAGTTGTATGAAAAAGTTTGTCCTTGACAATTTCCATTATTTTCATTTCTAAATCATCGGGTGTTTGGGTCCACGACGTCATTTCGATCAAATAACTAATGGACACAGTGAGATTTGAATATTTCAGCAGTGAAATTAGGTTGAACAGAAAACCTAACTAATTAGACGGTGCATAAATTTGGGCACCTGCCCCAGTGACTCTGAAGAAAAGTCTTCTGCATCACTCTCCCGTACAGCCTTTTCTTGTGCAGACTGCGCTGTATTGTTGACCTCTGCACAGTGACTCCATCTGCAGAAGACGACCTGCAGGTCTTTGGAGGTGGTCTACAGAAGATGACCTGCAGGTCTTTGGAGGTGGTCTACAGAAGATGACCTGCAGGTCTTTGGAGGTGGTCTACAGAAGATGACCTGCAGGTCTTTGGAGGTGGTCTGCAGAAGATGACCTGCAGGTCTTTGGAGGTGGTCTACAGAAGATGATCTGCAGGTCTTTGGAGGTGGTCTGCAGAAGATGACCTGCAGGTCTTTGGAGGTGGTCTACAGAAGATGACCTGCAGGTCTTTGGAGGTGGTCTGCAGAAGATGACCTGCAGGTCTTTGGAGGTGGTCTGCAGAAGATGACCTGCAGGTCTTTGGAGGTGGTCTGCAGAAGATGACCTGCAGGTCTTTGGAGGGGGTCTGTGGGTTGTTTTTGAATATTCTGATCGTCCTTCGTCTTTGCCTCTGATATTTCTCTTGGCCTTAACCAGAACTGTGCCTGTGGTCTTCCATTTCCTAACGATGTTCCTCACAGTGGAGCCTGACGGCTGAAATCTTTGAGAGAGCTTTTTGTAGCCTTCCCCTAAACCATAAAGCTGAACAGTCTTTGTTTTCAGCTCATTTAAGAGTTGTTTTGAGGCCCCATGTGGCCGCTCTTCAGAGGAGAGTCAAAGAGAAGAACGACTTAAATCCCTTTTGTCATGATCGGATGCTCCCGTCTATGAAGTTCAAGCCTTAATGAGCTCATCAAACCAATTTTGTGTTCCAGTTCCTCTGTGTTGATCAGTTTCAGGTTTTCAAAACAACAAAACAACAAGGTGCCACATTTCTGCATAGCCCGTTTTTCTTATTTGATTTCATTTCGTACAAATAAAAATTACGACACTTAAAATGCGTTTGGAAAACCACCCAGTCCTCGGCTTTTACGGGAAAATGAACGACCTGCTGCTGGGATCGTTTTCTGTGAAGAGTCGATTATTATGAACCTCAGAGGGGCCGAACCTTTTCATAAAACTGTATGTTTACAGTAAATATTCTGGCAGTATATATATAGGTTTATAGTAGATATTCTGAGTATATATATATTCTGAGAGTATATATGTTTACAGTATATATTCTGACAGTATATATGTTTACAGTATATATTCTGACAGTATATATGTTTACAGTGTATATTCTGACAGTATACATGTTTACAGTATATACTGTATGTTTACAGTATATATTCTGAGAGTATATACGTTTACAGTATATACTGTATGTTTACAGTATATATTCTGAGAGTATATACGTTGACAGTATATACGTTGACAGTATATATGTTTACAGTATATATTCTGAGAGTATATACGTTGACAGTATATACGTTGACAGTATATACGTTTACAGTATATACGTTGACAGTATATACGTTTACAGTATATACGTTGACAGTATATACGTTTACAGTATATACGTTTACCGTATATATATTTACAGTATATATTCTGAGAGTATATATGTTGACAGTATATATGTTGACAGTATATACGTTGACAGTATATACACGTTTACAGTATATACGTTTACAGTATATACGTTTACAGTATATACGTTTACAGTATATATTCTGAGAGTATATATGTTGACAGTATATATGTTGACAGTATATACGTTGACAGTATATACGTTTACAGTATATATGTTTACAGTATATGTTCTGAGAGTATATATGTTTACAGTACATATTCTGAGAGTATATATGTTTACAGTATATATTCTGAGAGTATATATGTTTACAGTATATATGTTTACAGTATATATGTTTACAGTATATATTCTGAGAGTATATATGTTTACAGTATATATTCTGAGAGTATATATGTTTACAGTATATATGTTTACAGTATATATGTTTACAGTATATATTCTGAGAGTATATATGTTTACAGTATATATGTTTACAGTATATATTCTGACAGTATATATGTTTACAGTATATATGTTTACAGTATATATTCTGAGAGTATGTATGTTGACAGTATATATTCTGAGAGTATATACAGTGCCGTGAAAAAGTATTTGCCCCCTTCCTGATTTCTGTGTTTTTTGCATATTTATCACTCAAAACATTGTCAGATCATCAAACCAATTTTAATATCACACAGAAACAACCCAAGGAAAGACAAAATTCAGTTTTTGAATGATGATTCCATTTATTAGTGCACAAAAAAAATCTAAACCTATCTGGCCCTATGTGAAAAAGTAATTGCCCCCTTAATCTAATAGCCAGTTGAGCCTCCTTTGACAGCAATAACTGTAACCAAACGTTTGCGATAATTGGTGATGAGTCTTTCACACCGCTGGGGAGGGATTTTGGCCCACTCTTCTATGCAGAATTGTTTCAATTCTGCCATATTGGAGGGTTTTCTTGTATGAACTGCCCGTTTAAGGTCACACCACAGCATCTCAATCGGATTTAAATCCGGACTTTGACTTGGCCACTCCAAAACCTTAATTTTGTTTTCTTTGAGCCATTCAGAGGTGGACTTGCTGGTGTGTTTTGGATCATTGTCCTGTTGCATGATCCAAGAGCGCTTGAGTTTGAGGGCACGAACTGATGGCCGGACATTCTCCTTCAGGATCTTCTGGTAAACAGCAGAATTCATTTTTCCGTCAATCACAGCAAGTTGTCCTGGTCCTGAGGCAGCAAAGCAGGCCCAGACCATCACACTGCCACCACCATGCTTTACTGTGGGCACCATGTTCTTTTTATCAAATGCTGTGCCATTTTTACGCCAGATGAAACGGGCTGCAGACCTTCCAAAAAGTTCAATTTTAGACTCATCGGTCCACAAAATGTTTCTCCAAAAGTCTTGAGGGTCATCAAGGTGCTTTTTGGCAAAGGTGAGACGAGCCTTTGTGTTCTTTTGTGAAAGCAGTGGTTTTCTCCTGGGAACTCTTCCATGGATGCCATTTTTGGCCAGTGTTTTTCTAATGGTGGAGTCATGAACACTGACCTTAACTGAGGCCAACGAGGCCTGTAGTTCTTTCGATGTGCGTCTAGGTTCTTTTGTGACTTCCTGAATGAGCCGTCGTCGCACTCTTGGAGTAATCTTAGTTGGTCGACCACTCCTGGGAAGGGTTGCAACTGTTCCCAGTTTCCTCCATTTTTGAATAATGGCTCTGACAGTGGTTCGCTGGAGCCCCAGAGCTTTGGGAATGGCTTTGTAACCTTTTCCTGAATTATAGACTTCTATCACTTTTTTTCTCATTTGTTCTTGAATTTCTTTGGATCGTGGCATGATGTGTTTGTTCTTGAGATGTTGTAGCCAACTTCACTTTGTTTGACAGGAACTATTTAAGTGATTTCTTGATTCAACACAGGTGGTGACAATCAGGTGTGGGTGTGGCATGTAGAACTGAACTAAGTTTTCTCAAAACTGTGGTTAGTCACAGTTAGTTTGTGATTTAACAAGGGGGGCAATTACTTTTTCACATAGGGCCAGATAGGTTTAGATTTTTTTTGTGCACTAATAAATGGAATCATCATTCAAAAACTGAATTTTGTCTTTCCTTGGGTTGTTTCTGTGTGATATTAAAATTGGTTTGATGATCTGACAATGTTTTGAGTGATAAATATGCAAAAAACACAGAAATCAGGAAGGGGGCAAATACTTTTTCACGGCACTGTATGTTGACAGTATATATTCTGACAGTATATATGTTTACAGTATATATGTTTACAGTATATATTCTGACGGTATGTATGTTGACAGTATATATTCTGAGAGTATATATGTTTACAGTATATATTCTGAGAGTATATATGTTTACAGTATACATGTTTACAGTATATATGTTGACAGTATATATTCTGAGAGTATATATGTTTACAGTATACATGTTTACAGTATATATGTTTACAGTATATATTCTGAGAGTATATATGTTTACAGTATACATGTTTACAGTATATATGTTTACAGTATATATTCTGAGAGTATATATGTTTACAGTATACATGTTTACAGTATATATGTTGACAGTATATATTCTGAGAGTATATATGTTTACAGTATACATGTTTACAGTATATATGTTGACAGTATATATTCTGAGAGTATATATGTTTATAGTATATATGTTGACAGTATATATGTTTATAGTGTATATGTTGACAGTATATATGTTTGTTCCTCAGGTGGAGGAGCGTGTGGACCATGGGGCGCACAGTTCTGACTCTTCAGGACGTCACGGACCTGGAGCTGAAGGAGGAGCAGGAGGAGTCCATCCTGGCCCTGCTCGGCATTGTGGGAACTTTCCTCAACCTGTTTGTCATCATCTTTGTTTACATCTACACCACCCTCTGATATACTACTACTACATCTACACCACCCTCTGATATACTACTACTACATCTACACCACCCTCTGATATACTACTACTACATCTACACCACCCTCTGATATACTACTACTACATCTACACCACCCTCTGATATACTACTACTGCAAATACTACTACATCTACACCACCCTCTGATATACTACTACTACATCTACACCACCCTCTGATATACTACTACTACATCTACACCACCCTCTGATATACTACTACTGCAAATACTACTACACCACCCTCTGATATACTACTACTACATCTACACCACCCTCTGATATACTACTACTACATCTACACCACCCTCTGATATACTACTACTACATCTACACCACCCTCTGATATACTACTACTGCAAATACTACTACACCACCGATGTCAGATACACCACCCAATACTACAACTACATCTACACCATCGTACTAACACAAAGCTATGACCTTCACTACTTCTCATACTACTACACCTGCAAGTACAACTACTACTACTACTACTACTACTGCAGTACTGGAGGATCACCATGACGACAAACTGAGGGTTGGAGCGAAAGCCGCGACTGTCGAGGTTTAAAGAGACAAACTTTTCCAACAAAGAGGAAAGTCTGGGACAAAGCGCACGGAATCTCAACTGAAATAAACACTAGTGGAACAAAACCATTCTGTAACTTGTGTCTTCATATTTAAAGATGTAGTTCTGTTTTTAAAAAGACTTTTCTAAACGCTGATGATCAGGTGATGTGTTTTTGAACGCTCTGAGGCTTAAGGTGTTTCTAGAAGACCTGAGATGTGTGGACAAAGACTTAAAAATGGTCTCAATTTAAACCTTTTATCAAACTGTTTTAAAAATTTGTTTAAATTGAGCGGAAAGTGGATTTTGAGAAGGTTCAAAGAGCAGCTGTGACACTCCCAGAGCCATGAAGCACCGTTTGGACAGGGACTTTTATTATGAAGGGGAGGAACGCTTTTATTGTGAAGAAGCCATGCGCCGCAGCCGTGACCCGGGCAGATAACAGGACGCTCCGGGTGAAGATTCAGTTATTTAAATATTGACTCATTTTGTGTATTTAAGTGATTTTAACCTTGTTTTGTCGGTTACTAACACCAGGAATTATAAACTCTATATTCATTATTAACATGTAAATAATTTAAAGTGTGAAAAGTTCTCAAAGTGTAAATGAGACCTTTACGTTTAAACAGGTCAAGTCCTGCTTTATATGATTTAGATGATTATTCTCACACACAGGTGAATCTGTGTTTCGAAGAGTTCGAGTTAAATGTGATTTACTGTAAACACTTTTATAAATATATTTAAGTCCATATTTACTGTGCAATAAATATTCTGTTTAAAACAAGTCTCCTCCTGCTTTAGTCCTGGTTCAGTCCCTGGTTTAGGCCCTGGTTCATTCCTGGTTCAGTTCTGGTTTAGTCCTGGTTCAGTTCTGGTTTAGTCCAGGTCAACAAATCTGTAATCTGACCGTTACAAACTCCACCCGTCCCACTGCCAAAGTGACAGAACGACGATTATGAGATGGAGACAAATTCCAAGTTCAGCTTCAGCAACGTGGAGAAAATCTTAATGTGAAATTTTAATTTGAAATTTAACTGAGCAGTCCATCCTCCCCCTGTTGCCGTGGTGACTGCGTGCTGTGGCTGTTGCCGTGGTGACTGCGTGCTGTGGCTGTTGCCGTGGTGACTGCGTGCTGTGGCTGTTGCTGTTGCCGTGGTGACTGCGTGCTGTGGTTGTTGCTGTTGCCGTGGTGACTGCGTGCTGTGGCTGTTGCCGTGGTGACTGTGTGCTGTGGTTGTTGCCGTGGTGACTGCGTGCTGTGGCTGTTGCCGTGGTGACTGCGTGCTGTGGCTGTTGCCGTGGTGACTGCGTGCTGTGGTTGTTGCTGTTGCCGTGGTGACTGCGTGCTGTGGTTGTTGCTGTTGCCGTGGTGACTGCGTGCTGTGGCTGTTGCCGTGGTGACTGTGTGCTGTGGTTGTTGCTGTGGTGACTGCGTGCTGTGGCTGTTGCCGTGGTGACTGCGTGCTGTGGCTGTTGCTGTGGCTGTTGCCGTGGTGACTGCGTGCTGTGGTTGTTGCTGTGGTGACTGCGTGCTGTGGTTGTTGCCGTGGTGACTGCGTGCTGTGGTTGTTGCCGTGGTGACTGCGTGCTGTGGCTGTTGCCGTGGTGACTGTGTGCTGTGGTTGTTGCTGTGGTGACTGCGTGCTGTGGTTGTTGCCGTGGTGACTGCGTGCTGTGGCTGTTGCCGTGGTGACTGCGTGCTGTGGCTGTTGCTGTGGCTGTTGCCGTGGTGACTGCGTGCTGTGGCTGTTGCCGTGGTGACTGCGTGCTGTGGCTGTTGCCGTGGTGACTGCGTGCTGTGGCTGTTGCCGTGGTGACTGCGTGCTGTGGCTGTTGCTGTGGCTGTTGCCGTGGTGACTGTGTGCTGTGGTTGTTGCCGTGGTGACTGCGTGCTGTGGTTGTTGCTGTGGCTGTTGCCGTGGTGACTGCGTGCTGTGGTTGTTGCTGTGGTGACTGCGTGCTGTGGTTGTTGCTGTGGCTGTTGCCGTGGTGACTGCGTGCTGTGGTTGTTGCCGTGGTTGTTGCCGTGGTGACTGCGTGCTGTGGCTGTTGCCGTGGTGACTGCGTGCCGTTTACCTGAGTCGTTGCGGAGGTAGGAGGACATGGCGGGGATGAGGCAGGACTGGGACAGGAGCTCCTGGAGGACACTCGGGAGCGCCGCCGTGTTGGACCGGCTCTCAGAGTCTGAGCCGTGAGCGCCGCTCGAGCCCGACGGGTTAATGTAACTCGCCAAAACCTGAGGAATCAGGAGAGATCTCTAGATTACTCAAACACGGATGACTGGAAAACCTCTTCAGGTTTGAGATGAAAAACAACGTGAGGACGAGACAAAAGTCAATTATGCAAATATTTAGTCTTTCCAGAGTCCCCGTCCCGGTCTCACCTGGAGCAGGCAGGTGACGTGCTGTTCCTCCAGTCTCTGTTTGGTCAGGGCCTGTTCCACGTCCCAGCCGCTCGCCGTGGACCCTGTCCCAAAGCCCGTCCCTTTGGCCCAGTACAGCTGCTGCTCCTCTGACGTCCCTCCTCCTGGACAGCTGGACATCTGAGGCTGAAGAGGGACACAGAGGGACACAGAGGGGACGGAGGGACAGAGAGAGGGGACAGAGGGGACAGAGGGGACGGAGGGACAGAGAGAGGGGACGGAGGGACAGAGGGGACGGAGGGACAGAGAGGGGACAGAGAGAGGGGACGGAGGGACAGAGGGGACGGAGGGACAGAGAGAGGGGACAGAGGGGACGGAGGGACAGAGGGGACGGAGGGACAGAGAGAGGGGACAGAGAGAGGGGACGGAGGGACAGAGGGGACGGAGGGACAGAGAGAGGGGACAGAGAGAGGGGACGGAGGGACAGAGGGGACGGAGGGACAGAGAGAGGGGACAGAGGGGACGGAGGGACAGAGGGGATGGAGGGACAGAGAGAGGGGACAGAGAGAGGGGACGGAGGGACAGAGGGGACGGAGGGACAGAGGGGAGGGAGGGACAGAGAGAGGGGACAGAGAGAGGGGACGGAGGGACAGAGGGGACGGAGGGACAGAGAGAGGGGACGGAGGGACAGAGAGAGGGGACGGAGGGACAGAGGGGACGGAGGGACAGAGAGAGGGGACGGAGGGACAGAGGGGACGGAGGGACAGAGGGGACGGAGGGACAGAGAGAGGGGACGGAGGGACAGAGAGAGGGGACGGAGGGACAGAGGGGACGGAGGGACAGAGAGAGGGGACGGAGGGACAGAGGGGACGGAGGGACAGAGGGGACGGAGGGACAGAGAGAGGGGACGGAGGGACAGAGAGAGGGGACGGAGGGACAGAGGGGACGGAGGGACAGAGAGAGGGGACGGAGGGACAGAGGGGACGGAGGGACAGAGGGGACGGAGGGACAGAGGGGACGGAGGGACAGAGAGAGGGGACAGAAGGACAGAGGGTCAGAATTTGAACAATAAAACAAAGTAGTTTCAGCTCTCGTCTCATTCGTGTGTTTTGACTTTTTACTCTTCTAAACATATTTAGTTTTCAGTTGTTAATCACTATGGAAACAGTCAATTCTGAAATCCATAAACTGTTTGAGAGACAAACTGTGCCAACGTGAGGAACTGTGAGGAACTCAGCAGGAAAAACTGCACAGAAAATCTGAAAACACGGCGGAAAATGTGTTTTCCATGAGCAGAGGAGGAGCAGAGGAGGAGGAGCAGAGGAGGAGCAGAGGAGGAGTAGAGGAGGAGCAGAGGAGGAGGAGCAGAGGACAAACACAGATCCTGAGTGTGTTTTCAGGACTCTGGTTGCGTCACTCGTCTCCGGGCTGAGCTCCAGGAGGATTTATGGAGTCTGAAGGACGAGCGTCAGATCTGGCAACGCTCGACCTGAACAGAACTCACAGACAGAGGGCGCTGTAGGACCTGAGCCATAGCCCCTGGTCCACAGAAGAAACGTTCAGGTTCTTTAATGTCCCTCAAGGAAAACATGTCCTCTGACCCTCTGACCCTCTGTCCTTCAGGGTCCCTCAGGGTTTCTGGGTCAAACCAGGAGCCGTGGGACCAGCTCCAGGTCTTGGTCAGGTCTAATCTCAGTCTGGACCTTGGTCTGGGCCTCGGACTGGACCTCGGACTGGATCTCGGTCTAGTCTCGGTCTGGGCCTCGGTCTAGACCTCGGTCCGGCTTCAGTCTGGGCCTCGGTCTGGACCTTGGACTGGACCTCGGACTGGACCTCGGACTGGACCTCGGACTGGACCTCGGACTGGACCTCGGACTGGACCTCGGACTGGACCTCGGCCTAGTCTCGGTCTGGACCTCGGTCTGGATTATTTGACCTGTGTGACATTCAGGAAGGTTCTGCTCGCTCCTGAGGAACACGAGGAACACGAGGAGCGAGTTTAGACCTTCTGCCTGCAGTACCTCGGAGACGCTGGAGGGGGCGTTGGGGTTCCGGGGGGCGTGGTGGCTCAGAGCCGACAGACACGCCAGGATCAGGTGAATGGCGCCGATCTCCAACGCCATCCTCCTCAGAAGAACGCCGTCGTCTGTGGTCAAAGGGGTGGAGCTAAACAGGGCGCGAAGGACATGGAACGGGAGAGTGGGGAGAACGTTCGCCGACGGAGACTGGAGGATGTGACCTGAGAGACAAGAATGAGAAAATGTTTTAAACACTCGTGTGTGGTACTCTCTTGTGTTTTAAACACTCGTGTGTGGTACTCTCTTGTGTTTTAAACACTCGTGTGTGGTACTCTCTTGTGTTTTAAACACTCGTGTGTGGTACTCTCTTGTGTTTTAAATGTTTTAAATACTCGTGTGTGGTACTCACTGCCCTCGCCGTCGTCGGTCACCCCCAGGACCAGCCGGAGCAGACACTGGGCGTGCTTCCTCTCCTTGAGCAGGACCTCGGCGTACCCGGGCAGCCTCAGGAATAGGCCGAAGGCGGCGAGGGAGTGGGCGGGGATAGGTGACATGGGCTGTACGGCGGAGGAGGAGGAGGGCGGCTGCTGTTTGGAGATGGGCGGCGGCTCGGACGAGATGGACTCTGGAGCTTCGTACACCAGCTCTCCGGATTGTTCTATGGTCACCCACTCGAACTGATCCGTGTCTTTGGGCTTTTCCTGAGAGGACGAGGGCACCACCGGAGTGCTCACCTGCACCACAAAACTCATTCTACACTTCGTTTAAACAATTACAAAACTCTTATTCTAGAGTTCGTTTAGATGATCACACAGAACTCTACACTTCTACACTTTGCTTTAAGAATTCTGCAGCTGTCGACGTACAGACGGACTTTCACTCACGAACTGCTGCACCCAAACGTATCTGGACCCACAACTATCGTTCAAACGACATGTCAAAACAGCGACTAAAATCAAACAGAATTTATCAATTTTTCCTCATACAAGAAATAATCGAACAACAAACTCTGAAATGATGTATTTAAATTCAAATTATTGCATTACTGGTTGGACTCTGACAAGCAAAACTTCTTAAATGAGCTGAAAGTATTTATAAAAAGTATTTAAGGTATTAGACAAAAAGCAAACAAATTATCACTATTGCAATACTTGACAATTTATTTATTTGTTAATATATATTTTTAGAATTTATATTTTTTTTATCTTTGTTTTCCCTGTGTCCTAATCATGTCCTTGTGGATCAATAAAGTTTGTCTCAGTCCAGGTCTAATTAGTTGGAGCCTCTACGGTCTTCATAAAAACACAAACACCTCAGATGAAGAACACGCGCTGCTCTGGTTTGATTCAAAGAGAAATGGTTCAAAGAGAAGATGAGGTGTGGACATGAGCCTCAGACCTGCTGGATGACGTCGGGGTAGAGCATGGGCAGCCTCTCGGCGATCAGAGCCAGACCTCCCATCCCCGCAAACACCTGGAGCGGCGACTGGACCGGCCCCGTGTCCAGCAGAGACTCGTCACCGCCGTCCAGGTCCTCGCACAGAGACATGGGCTCCTCCTCAGGACAGGGGGACAGCACCTCCTCCACTAAAACCAACAAGAGAGCGCAGGGTCAGGGGACAGTGAACACGAGGGTCACGAAAGTGCAGGATCAGCGGACACAAGTGTCACAAGAGGGGACAGGTTCAGCAGACAGCGAACACGAGGGTCACGAGAGCGCAGGATCAGCGAACACGAGGGTCACGAGAGCGCAGAATCAGCGGACAGCGAACACGAGGGTCACGAGATGGCAGGATCAGCGGACAGCGAACACGAGGGTCACGAGATGGCAGGTTCAGCGAACACGAGGGTCACGAGATGGCAGGATCAGCGACCCTCAGGATCAGCGAACACGAGGGTCATGAGATTGCAGGATCAGCGGACAGCGAACACGAGGGTCACGAGATCGCAGGATCAGCGGACGGCGAACACGAGGGTCACGAGATCGCAGGATCAGCGGACACGAGGGTCACGAGATCGCAGGATCAGCGAACACGAGGGTCACGAGATTGCAGGATCAGCGGACAGCGAACACGAGGGTCACGAGATGGCAGGATCAGCGGACAGCGAACACGAGGGTCACGAGATGGCAGGATCAGCGAACACGAGGGTCACGAGATGGCAGGATCAGCGAACACGAGGGTCACGAGATCGCAGGATCAGCGAACACGAGGGTCACGAGATCGCAGGATCAGCGAACACGAGGGTCACGAGATGGCAGGATCAGCGGACAGCGAACACGAGGGTCACGAGATGGCAGGATCAGTGAACACGAGGGTCACGAGATTGGAGGATCAGCGAACACGAGGGTCACGAGATTGCAGGATCAGCGGACAGCGAACACGAGGGTCACGAGATGGCAGGATCAGCGGACAGCGAACACGAGGGTCACGAGATGGCAGGATCAGCGGACAGCGAACACGAGGGTCACGAGATCGCAGGATCAGCGGACAGCGAACACGAGGGTCACGAGATGGCAGGATCAGTGGACAGCGAACACGAGGGTCACGAGATCGCAGGATCAGCGGACAGCGAACACGAGGGTCACGAGATGGCAGGATCAGTGGACAGCGAACACGAAGGTCACGAGATCGCAGGATCAGCGGACAGCGAACACGAGGGTCACGAGATGGCAGGATCAGTGGACAGCGAACACGAGGGTCACGAGATCGCAGGATCAGCGGACAGCGAACACGAGGGTCACGAGATCGCAGGATCAGCGGACAGCGAACACGAGGGTCACGAGATCGCAGGATCAGCGGACAGCGAACACGAGGGTCACGAGATCGCAGGATCAGAGGACACGAGGGTCACGAGATCTGAGGATCAGGGGACAGAGAACACGAGGGTCACGAGAGTGCAGGATCAGCGAACACGAGGGTCACGAGATCGCAGGATCAGCGGTCAGCGAACACGAGGGTCACAAGATCGCAGGATCAGCGGTCAGCAAACACGAGAGTCACGAGATCGCAGGATCAGCAGTCAGCGAACACGAGGGTCACGAAAGTGCAGGATCAGTGGACACAAGGGTCACGAGATCGCAGAATCAGCGTACAGCGAAAACGAGGGTCAGGAGAGCGCAGGATCAGCGGACAGCGAACACGAGGGTCATGAAAGTGCAGGACCAGTGGACACAAGTGTCACAAGAGCGCAGAATCAGCGGACAGCGAACACACGTGGGTCACGGGATCGCAGGATCAGCGAACACGAGGGTCACGAGATCGCAGGATCAGCGGACAGCGAACACGAGGGTCACGAGATCGCAGGATCAGCGGACACGAGGGTCACGAGATCGCAGGATCAGCGGACACGAGGGTCACGAGATGGCAGGATCAGCGGACAGCGAACACGAGGGTCACGAGATGGCAGGATCAGCGAACACGAGGGTCACGAGATGGCAGGATCAGCGAACACGAGGGTCACGAAATCGCAGGATCAGCGAACACGAGGGTCACGAGATGGCATGATCAGCGGTCAGCGAACACGAGGGTCACGAGATGGCAGGATCAGCGGACAGCGAACACGAGGGTCACGAGATGGCAGGATCAGCGGACAACGAACACGAGGGTCACGAGATCGCAGGATCAGCGGTCAGCAAACACGAGAGTCACGAGATCGCAGGATCAGCGGACATCGAACACGAGGGTCACGAGATCGCAGGATCAGCGGTCAGCAAACACGAGAGTCACGAGATCACAGGATCAGCGGTCAGCGAACACGAGAGTCACGAGATCGCAGGATCAGCGGTCAGCGAACACGAGGGTCACGAGATCGCAGGATCAGCGCTCAGCAAACACGAGAGTCACGAGATCGCAGGATCAGCGGACAGCGAACACGAGGGTCACGAGATCGCAGGATCAGCGGACAACGAACACGAGGGTCACGAGATCGCAGGATCAGCGGACAACGAACACGAGGGTCACGAGATCGCAGGATCAGCGCTCAGCAAACACGAGAGTCACGAGATCGCAGGATCAGCGGACAGCGAACACGAGGGTCACGAGATCGCAGGATCAGCGGACAGCGAACACGAGGGTCACGAGATCACAGGATCAGCGGACAGCGAACACGAGGGTCACGAGATCACAGGATCAGTGGACAGTGAACACGAGGGTTGTAAGCGCTCAAAAATCAGAAATTAAAACCACTTTCTGCTCTGTGCTAATGTCGTTTTTTCCTCATAAACGTTCAGACTGCAGGGCTTAAAGCTCAATTCAGATTTTTTTGTATGTAGGGCTGGGCGATAAAACCATAACGATATGTATCTATCGTTGACACGTACTCAATAGAACATTTCGATAGAATGTTTTTGTTTTTAAAAAGAAACCGAATCCTTCCCCCTCTCTCCTTGTGTTTAAAAATAGCAGTGTCTTTAATCGGTTTATGGGGCGTCTGGTGTTTTCATATTTGAATGTGGCTCTGGAGACAAGGACGTCCAGTCTGAGTCTGTGTCCTTCTCTCGTCTCAATCGTCATTTCACTGTAAATTAGCACTTTTAGAATATTATTCAAGAGAGACACAAATGAGCCACTTAACTGAGAAAAAACTTCACCAAAACATTCTGAGTCCTAAAGTTCTGTCCAAATGTCCATTTTGTGTGACCCCTGTGACCTTTAAGTCCTGATCTGATGTTCCTCAAACTCCTGGAGTCGTGTTTGTTTCATTCTCATGTTTGAGGAACTCTTTATTATTCGTCTGTAACATCTCCAAAGCTCCAAACACTCTGCTCCACCTCGTGATGTCATCAAGTGAACAGTGAACTTTTACCTTTAGTTCAGTCGAGATCAACGACTCCAGGACTGAACCAGGACTGAACCAGGTCTAAACCAGGTCTAAACCAGGTCTAAACCAGGTCTAAACCAGGTCTAAACCAGGTCTAAACCAGGACTGAACCAGGTCTGAACCAGGTCTAAACCAGGTCTAAACCAGGTCTAAACCAGGTCTAAACCAGGACTGAACCAGGTCTAAACCAGGTCTAAACCAGGTCTAAACCAGGACTGAACCAGGTCTAAACCAGGACTGAACCAGGTCTGAACCAGGACTAAACCAGGTCTAAACCAGGTCTAAACCAGGACTGAACCAGGACTAAACCAGGTCTAAACCAGGACTAAACCAGGTCTGAACCAGGTCTAAACCAGGACTAAACCAGGTCTAAACCAGGTCTAAACCAGGACCAAACCAGGTCTAAACCAGGACCAAACCAGGTCTAAACCAGGACTAAACCAGGTCTAAACCAGGTCTAAACCAGGACCAAACCAGGTCTAAACCAGGACCAAACCAGGTCTAAACCAGGTCTAAACCAGGACCAAACCAGGTCTAAACCAGGACTAAACCAGGTCTAAACCAGGTCTAAACCAGGACTGAACCAGGACTAAACCAGGTCTAAACCAGGACTAAACCAGGACTGAACCAGGTCTGAACCAGGTCTGAACCAGGTCTAAACCAGGTCTAAACCAGGACTGAACCAGGACTAAACCAGGTCTAAACCAGGTCTAAACCAGGACCAAACCAGGTCTAAACCAGGACTAAACCAGGTCTAAACCAGGTCTAAACCAGGACTAAACCAGGTCTAAACCAGGACTGAACCAGGTCTAAACCAGGACTAAACCAGGACTGAACCAGGTCTACACCAGGTCTGAACCAGGTCTAAACCAGGTCTAAACCAGGACTGAACCAGGTCTAAACCAGGTCTAAACCAGGTCTAAACTAGGACTAAACCAGGTCTGAACCAGGTCTGAACCAGGTCTAAACCAGGTCTAAACCAGGACTGAACCAGGACTAAACCAGGTCTAAACCAGGTCTAAACCAGGACTGAACCGGGACTGAACCGGGACTAAGCCAGGTCTAAAAACCAGGTCTAAACCAGGTCTAAAAACCAGGTTTAAACCAGGACTGAATCAGGTATAAACCAGGTCTAAACCAGGTCTGAACCAGGTCTAAACCAGGACTGAACCAGGTCTAAACCAGGACTAAACCAGGTCTAAACCAGGACTGAACCAGGTCTAAACCAGGTCTAAACCAGGTCTAAACCAGGACTGAATCAGGTCTAAACCAGGACTAAACCAGGTCTAAACCAGGACTGAACCAGGTCTAAACCAGGTCTAAACCAGGTCTAAACCAGGTCTAAACCAGGTCTAAACCAGGTCTAAACCAGGTCTAAACCAGGTCTAAACCAGGACTGAAATGATCCAAATGTTTCTGGTGAAGGTGTGTGGAGTTTAGGGTTAGGGTTGTAGCGTCTCGGGAGCGGGATCAGGAGGTGCTCCGTTACCTTTCTCGGTGCGGAGCCTCTTGAAGGAGTCGGTCTTGGACAGTCCCGGGTCACAGATCACCTTGGAGCCCAGTTTGACCGTCAGGTTGATGGACTGGTAGCCCTGAGGTAACTTCCTGTCGTAGAGGAGCGTGAGGAGCTGAGCCAGGGTCATCTCCGGGGGCAACGGCTGACCTGAGGAAACAAACACACGTCACTAAAGCTGCACTCGGGAACTTTTCTGGTGGAGGGCTCGTTTCTACCAGGTCTAAACCAGGTCTAAACCAGGTCTAAACCAGGTCTAAACCAGGTCTAAACCAGGACTAAACCAGGTCTAAACCAGGACTGAACCAGGACTGAACCGGGACTAAGCCGGGACTAAGCCGGGACTAAGCCGGGACTAAGCCAGGTCTAAAAACCAGGACTAAACCAGGTTTAAACCAGGACTAAATCAGGACTGAACCAGGTCTAAACCAGGTCTAAACCAGGACTAAACCAGGACTAAACCAGGTCTAAACCAGGACTAAACCAGGTCTAAACCAGGTCTAAACCAGGACTAAACCAGAACTAAACCAGGTCTAAACCAGGACTAAATCAGGACTGAACCAGGTCTAAACCAGGTCTAAACCAGGACTAAACCAGGACTGAACCAGGACTGAGCCAGGACTGAACCAGGTCAAACCACTCTGGAACCTTTCTGCTGGAGAGCTCGTTTCTATGCCACTGCTCTGTCTGGAATGTTCCACAGTGTGACTTTAAACAGCTCGACTTGACATTTATTCAATCACAGGAGGTTTTAGAGCCTCTCCACAGATCTGACCAGGAACCTGGTCTGGTTTGGTCTCCATGAAGATAGAAAGGTTTAATGCCATACTGTGGAACATTCCAGACAAAGGAATGAGATTTCAGTGGAGAAAACCTTCTGATGGACCCTCCACTGGAAAAGTTACACACTGCAGCTTTAAAACAAACATGTTCTAAAGACTGGAGGCTGCGAGGGACTCCTTTACATTTAGTAGTAGCAGCAGTATTTGTAGTAGTATTTGCAGTAGTACCTGGGATGAGTTTATGGTACAGGTGGTAGTATTTGCAGTAGTAGTAGTATTTGCAGTAGTAGTATTTGCAGTAGTACCTGGGATGAGTTTGTGGTACAGGTGGTAGTATTTGCAGTAGTAGTAGTATTTGCAGTAGTACCTGGGATGAGTTTGTGGTACAGGTGGTAGTATTTGCAGTAGTAGTAGTATTTGCAGTAGTACCTGGGATGAGTTTGTGGTACAGGTGGTAGTATTTGCAGTAGTAGTAGTATTTGCAGTAGTACCTGGGATGAGTTTGTGGTACAGGTGGTAGTATTTGCAGTAGTAGTAGTATTTGCAGTAGTACCTGGGATGAGTTTGTGGTACAGGTGGTAGTATTTGCAGTAGTAGTAGTATTTGCAGTAGTACCTGGGATGAGTTTATGGTACAGGTGGTAGTATTTGCAGTAGTAGTAGTATTTGCAGTAGTACCTGGGATGAGTTTGTGGTACAGGTGGTAGTATTTGCAGTAGTACCTGGGATGAGTTTGTGGTACAGGTGGAACACGGGGACACTGATGGTCTTGTTTGGGTCGGTTCCAGAGCTGGAGCTCAGTTTGTCGCTCAGGACTCGTCCTCGTCGTGACGGGGGCCTGGGGGGAGTGGACAGGGCCCGTTTGGACTGAGACTTCAGACCTGAGGAGAAACGTGTGGGAGATATGAACCACCAGGAACCATCAAAGAACTCAACCAGGTCCACAACCAGGTCCTCCTCAACCAGGTCCTCAACCAAGTCCAAACCCAGGTCCTCAACCAAGTCCAAACCCAGGTCCTAAACCAGGTCCAAACCCAGGTCCTCAACCAGGTCCTAAACCAAGTCCAAACCCAGGTCCTCAACCAGGTCCTAAACCAAGTCCAAACCCAGGTCCTCAACCAGGTCCTAAACCAAGTCCAAACCCAGGTCCTCAACCAAGTCCAAACCCAGGTCCTCAACCAAGTCCTAAACCAGGTCCAAACCCAGGTCCTCAACCAAGTCCTAAACCAGGTCCTCAACCAGGTCCTAAACCAGGTCCAAACCCAGGTCCTCAACCAAGTCCAAACCCAGGTCCTCAACCAAGTCCAAACCCAGGTCCTCAACCAAGTCCAAACCCAGGTCCTCAACCAAGTCCTAAACCAGGTCCAAACCCAGGTCCTCAACCAAGTCCAAACCCAGGTCCTCAACCAGGTCCTAAACCAGGTCCTCAACCAGGTCCAAACCCAGGTCCCAAACCAGGTCCAAACCCAGGTCCTCAACCAAGTCCAAACCCAGGTCCTCAACCAAGTCCAAATCCAGGTCCTCAACCAGGTCCTCAACCAGGTCCAAACCCAGGTCCTCAACCAAGTCCAAACCCAGGTCCTCAACCAAGTCCAAACCCAGGTCCTCAACCAGGTCCAAACCCAGGTCCTCAACCAGGTCCTAAACCAGGTCCAAACCCAGGTCTTCAACCAAGTCTTCAACCAAGTCCAAACCCAGGTCCTCAACCAGGTCCCAAACCAGGTCCTCAACCAGGTCCAAATCCAGGTCCTCAACCAGGTCCTCAACCAAGTCCAAACCCAGGTCCTCAACCAGGTCCCAAACCAGGTCCTCAACCAGGTCCAAACCCAGGTCCTCAACCAGGTCCTCAACCAGGTCCAAACCCAGGTCTTCAACCAAGTCTTCAACCAAGTCCAAACCCAGGTCCTCAACCAGGTCCCAAACCAGGTCCTCAACCAGGTCCTCAACCAGGTCCAAATCCAGGTCCTCAACCAGGTCCTCAACCAGGTCCTCAACCAAGTCCAAACCCAGGTCCTCAACCAGGTCCCAAACCAGGTCCTCCTCAACCAGGTCCCAAACCAGGTCCTCAACCAGGTCCCAAACCAGGTCCCAAACCAGGTCCAAATCCAGGTCCTCAACCAGGTCCTCAACCAGGTCCCAAACCAGGTCCCAAACCAGGTCCAAATCCAGGTCCTCAACCAGGTCCTCAAAACCAGGTCCTAAACCAGGTCCAAACTCAGGTCCCCAACCAGGTCCAAAACCAGGTCCTCAAAACCAGGTCCTAAACCAGGTCCTAAACCAGGTCCAAACCCCAGTCCCACCTGAGGCGACCACGACGCTGTAGTTGTCCTGGAAACCGTTGTCAGCTTTCATCTTCTCCTTCTCCTCGTGGTTCTTCTTCTCTTTGTCCTCCTTCTGCTCGTTGATCAGTTTGGCCGTGATGCTCGGAGTGTCTGCACAGAGGAACACCTCGAGTTACACAACCGTGTTTAGACTCTAGAATCCACAAAGTTCATGACTGAACACCTTTAGTCCCTCTTACTCCAGTTTATTACTTTTCACTGTTTATGAACTGCAGGTTTTAGAACTTTGTGGAGAACTGCAGGTTTTAGAACTTTCGTGACAGTAAATTCATCCTGTTGGATTTTTAAACGTAATGACTTTTCCCCACCAGGTCGTGCAACGGCTTTTTCAAAACAGAATTCGATTGAACAAATTCTACAACATCAATATTTATTTCTTTGGTGGAGTCAAACCTGTGAGGAGCCCAGATCTGAGTAGATCTGAGCCAGGATCCTGGTCAGAAGAACCTAGATGGACCTTCTCCAGATCTGAGCCGGCTTTACCTGACACTCGGTCCAGGACCTCGGCCAGGGTGGTGGAGATGGGCAAGTGCAGGGTCCTGTACTTGTGTCCGGCGCCGTACATGGGGTGTTGGATCATGTGACTCGTGGCGTTGATGCGTCCTTTGTACAACTGGAAAAGTCAAAATAAAATACATTCAGATCTATGTTTTTAGAAAAATCTCCAAACATGTGCTCCTCAGATGTTTCTCCAAAAAAACAATTTATTCTGAAAGAGGCTCAACTTTTCTTCAGACATTCTAGAACGTTGTAAAGTCACATAAACACAACTGTGTTAGATGCCCTCCCCGGGTCAGATGTTGGGTCAGATGCCCTCCCCTGGTCAGATGTTGGGTCAGATGCCCTCCCCGGGTCAGACCTTCTCAGGTGGTAAGTCTGAGGTGTGCTTTCGTACCGGACATGGAGACTGGAGGAACACTGTGACCTTCTCGTCCTCCAGCATGAGCTGCAGGAAGAGCCTCCTGATGAAGCCTGAGATGTTCCCAGAGACCGGAACACTGCCCCCCTGAGGAGCCGACTGGAACAGCTCACACAGGACCTGAGGGTCAGAGAGGGTCAGAGGGAGAGAAAATGGGGTCAAATCTCACTACATATTGGATAAAAATGGGTTCTTTTCACAATCTACAGACTTCAGTTCTGTTAAAAATTAAAAATAAAGAAACCTAAACCTAAAAATAAGTTTGTTTAAAGGTTTAAATTCTGAGTTACTTTTGAAATGAGAAAATGTCTGGCACACGGGACTGTGAGGACGGTTTGTTTTGTCAGATCAGTTTAACCAGAACTTTCTAAATCCTTTTGTTTAAAACACGACCTCAGACAGGTCAGAGTTACGCCCCTGAGGCGGGTCCGTACCCCCCCCCCCCCCGAGGCGGGTCCGTACCCCCCCCCCCCCAGAGGCAGGTCCGTACCCCCCCCCCCCCCCCCCCGAGGCGGGTCCGTACCCCCCAAGGCGGGTCCGTACCCCCCAGAGGCGGGTCCGTACCCTCCGAGGCGGGTCCGTACCCCCCGAGGCGGGTCCGTACCCCCCAGAGGCGGGTCCGTACCCTCCGAGGCGGGTCCGTACCCCCCGAGGCGGGTCCGTACTCTCCCGAGGCGGGTCCGTACCCCCCAGAGGCAGGTCCGTACCCTCTGAGGCGGGTCCGTACCCACACCCCCCCTCTGTACCTGGGCCATGAGGCGCTGGTTGTTTGGGTGACAGGAAATACACTGCAGGAAGAAGGCCACGGTGGCGTTCTCCAGCGCCGTCCTCTGCTGCGTCGTCAGTCCGCTGTTTTGTGCCGACGACACCAAAGAAAACCTGGACCCCGTGTTTGAGGCGTGCGACTGCTGAGGGGGCGGGGCCGTGGAGGAGGGCGGGGCTAGCGTCTGGCAGCTGGCGTTGGAGTGACACAGCAGAAACAGCAGAGCGGTCCACAGCGGGTTCACCTCCGGTCCTCCTAACCAGTCCTTCATCGCGTGACTGTTTCCGACTTCAGTTAAAAACCTGAGCACGGGCGCCGCCAGCTCCGCCGCCAACGTCTGCCGACTCGGCGCCGACGTGGACGCGGAGTTGGAGGAGGTAAAGTGGTGATAGTGGTGTCTTCTCTCCATCTGGGACGCAGGAATGGGCAGGTCGTTGCTCGCCAGCAGGCCGACGCAGAACTGAGTGAGGCTGCGGACGAGGAGCGCGGGGAGCCCGGAGTCCAGCAGCTGGTCGATGGCGCCGGGAGACTGCGAGGCGGCGGCGAGCGTGCAGAGCTGGGACTCGCTCAGGTCCAGAGGAGGGCGGAAGTGACGCGAGGAGTCTTCGGTCTGCTCGATCTGCTGTTTCTTCCCGTCGTCGGTCATGGCCATGCGGCGGTGAGGGGCCTGGGCGTGGCTGGAGGACAGCGTGGGGACGATGCCCATCCAGGACATGAGTAAGGAGAAGTAACTGGGATGGATGTGACACATGGAGCAGAGGAGGCTGTCCACGGCCTTCTTCAGGACGATGTTACAGGGCAGAGACATGGACCAGTTGTAGAGCAGCCTGAGGAACCAGAGGAACCACAGAGACGTTAGGAGAAACACCTAAATGACCACAACTTGCACCAATAAATGCACAACTATGGATACGTTCACACTGCAGGGCTTAAAGCTCAATTCAGATTTTTTTTGTGAAATCTGCAATTAATTATGAGCGAAATTTGGCGTGTGGGGCCTTTGAACGGTGAGTTTATTGATAAAAACGTGACGTGATTTCACTTTCCCATCGTTCCTTCTGTGGAAATTTTTCTTTTCTTTTTGTGGAGCGCCAGAGCGTGTTGGGGAAACACTGCACTCTAGTGGCAGGATGCAGTCACTTCACAGGAAACAACTGTGGCCCAGAATAGTCCTGGTTTAGACCTGGTTTAGACCTGGTTTAGACCTGGTTGAGACCTGGTTGAGACCTGGTTGAGACCTGGTTGAGACCTGGTTGAGTCCTGGTTTAGTCCTGGTTTAGACCTGGTTTAGACCTGGTTTAGACCTGGTTTAGACCTGGTTTAGTCCTGGTTTAGACATGGTTGAGACCTGGTTGAGACATGGTTGAGACCTGGTTGAGACCTGGTTGAGACCTGGTTTAGACCTGGTTTAGTCCTGGTTTAGTCCTGGTTTAGTCCTGGATTAGTCCTGGTTTAGTCCTGGTTTAGTCCTGGTTTAGACCTGGCTCAGACCTGGCTTAGTCCTGGTTTAGACCTGGTTTAGACCTGGTTTAGACCTGGTTTAGTCCTGGTTTAGACATGGTTGAGACCTGGTTGAGACCTGGTTGAGACATGGTTGAGACCTGGTTGAGACCTGGTTGAGACCTGGTTTAGACCTGGTTTAGACCTGGTTTAGTCCTGGTTTAGTCCTGGTTTAGTCCTGGTTTAGTCCTGGTTTAGTCCTGGTTTAGTCCTGGTTTAGACCTGGCTCAGACCTGGCTTAGTCCTGGTTTAGTCCTGGTTTAGTCCTGGTTTAGACTTGGTTTAGACCTGGCTCAGACCTGGCTCAGACCTGGTTTAGTTTATTGATAAAAACGTGACAGAGCAGGTCCGTCTTGTCCCTGGACGCAATTTCATTGGACGAGACAGCGATGACGCGATGAGAAATGCCGTGCTACCATTGGTCGGCTACAGAGACGAATGCAGTTCTAATAGGGGAGAGCATGTGAAGACGCACGCGCCTGTTTCTGTATCTGCTGTGCTCCGCACTGAACCATTTTCAATTCCCATAACCTCCCCAGCGTGTTCTGCCGCGACTAAGGCTGCACACTTACAAGTTTTGACTTAGTCAGTTTTGCCCATCCGAATCACGCTAAACCCGATCATTGACTCACCCCGCGCTGCTGCCTCCTCCCTCCTCCCGTGGTGCGATGGTCCGGACACATCCACACCGGGAGTTTAAATCCTCCTCACAGGTTCCAGGGGTCATGTGAGCCATGAGTAATTTTCACGGGCAATTATTTGTATTCTCTGTATATTTGAAGCCTTGTATATTATTTATTTATTGACGTTGCATGAAAGCTACTGCACGTGCTCACCTTTTGGCACCAGAAATATTCGCCATGTATTAGTGGAATGGTGTAAATGAGCTTTTGAATGAATGTTACATAATGTGGGAGGGGGATGGGGGTCTTGTCTTGTTTACAGTGGAGACAAAGAGAGTGAAAAACTTAAAGACTTAAAGGGGAAGTCTGCAGTCACTGTACCACTATAAATCACACGTTTGACACCTTTTTTGCCCTGTGGGAGAGCACAATAAACCACCTAAAAAAATCTATTTAAAAGAATGCGATTAATTAGATTAATTACAAATCCTGTAATTAGATTAATTTTTTAAATCGCCTGACAGCACTAATATTTATATATATTTTTACATTCTGATAACATTTTATACAGAGTGAATATCATGCAAAATGATTTTTTTATTTTCAAAACATGTTTTGATTCCAATTTTTTTTTTTTTTTTTTTTTAATTTAATTTTTTTTTTAGAGTGTAACTTTTTTTTTTAATAGTGTAGCATTGTGTTCTGTGTCCTGATTGGCTAAGGGACCTTTGCTGATTGATGTTATAGATGGAGGACGCGGGGGGGGGGCAGACTGGAACTAGACCAGGACTAAACCTGGTCTAAACCTGGACTAAACCAGGACTAGAAAATTACCTTTTGTGAGCAAGATTTTAGAGAAGACTGTACTTGCACAGCTGCAGTCCTTTTTAGAGCAAAATGGCACTTTAGACACTTTCCAGTCAGGCTACAAAGCCTTTCACAGCACAGAGTCTGCACTTTTAAAGGTTTTTAACAATCTGTTTTTAATGACTGATTCTGGTGATTCTGCCATTTTAGGACTTTTAGATTTGACCGCTGCTTTTGACACAGTTGACCACACAATTCTTTTAAATCGTTTGGAACACTGTGTGGGTGTCAGGGGGAAGGTTTTAGAGCGGTTCAGGTCGTACCTGTCAGGGCGATCTTTTTCTGTTAAGCTGGGGAACTCCACCTCATCCGCTGCCCCCTTGCACTGTGGAGTCCCCCAGGGTTCAATTCTTGGACCGGTTTTATTTATGCTGTACCTTCTACCTCTTGGCCAACTCCTGCATAAATATGGTGTGTCATATCACTTTTATGCAGACGATACACAGATTTATCTGCCCTTGAAAAAAACCAGCAGTAGCCCCCTGACACCCCTGCTTGAGTGCCTTAATGACGTCAAGGTTTGGTTGGCTCAAAATTTCTTGAACCTCAATGAGACCAAGACTGAGGTGATAGTGTGCGGGCCCGGTGGCAGGGCCCGGTGGCAGTGCCCGGTGGCAGGGCTTGGTGGCAGTGCCCGGTGGCAGGGCTTGGTGGCAGTGCCCGGTGGCAGGGCTTGGTGGCAGTGCCAACTCTTTGTCCGACTTGGGTCCTCTCAGACAGCACACAAAATCGACAGCCACCAACCTTGGCGTCATTATGGACTCTGATTTTAAACTTGATAAACAAGTTAATGCGGTCGTGATATCTAGTTTTTATCATCTTCGTCTTTTAGCCAAAATTAAATCTTTTTTATCCTTTTCAGATTTTGAGCGCGTCATGCATGCTTTTATTTCTTCTCGTCTGGACTACTGCAGCGCACTTTATTCTGGAATGAATCAAAACGCACTTTATCGACTGCAGTTAGTCCAGAATGCTGCTGCGCACCTTTTAACAGGACGGAAGAAATATGAACACATCTCCCCTGTTCTTGCGTCTTTGCACTGGCTTCCTGTTCGTTTTAGGATTGATTTTAAGATTTTGTTGTTTGTTTTTAAAGCTTTGAATGGACTGGCCCCAAAATACATCTCTGACCTCATCCAAATCTACAGACCGGTGCTCTGAGGTCAGAGGGCCAGCTCCAGCTCGTGGGCCCTAAGACTAGACTCAAAACTCGGGGGCCCAGGGCTTTCTCTAAGTTATGGAACGCTCTGCCCCCTCATGTCAGAACAGCCCCCACACTGGAGAGTTTTAAGTCTCGTCTTAAGGCCCACTTTTATTCTCTTGCTTTTAATACCGCGTGAGTTGTGTGCTCCTCTGTGTTTTTATAAATTGCTTTTGTTTTTAGTTATTTTATTATCACTTTATTTATTGCTATTTTAGTAATGTTATTATTAAGTTCTATTGAATTTTATGTGCAGCACTTTGGAAACTGTCTCTGTTTATAAAATGTGCTATAGAAATAAAGTTGGATTGGATTGGATTAGACCAGGTCTAACCCAGGATTAAACCACGGCGTGCGGCTCTTTGCCTGGTTTCGTGCGGCTCTTGTGTTCGTTCATGTCGAGGTTTGATGTGCTCGGACTGCTCCTCCTCAGGACCGTGGACGTAGTCCTGAGGCGGCGGCACGGTTTGGACACGGGTCTGGTGCTCGCAGCCCCGGGTGGGACGCCCCCCCCCCCCCACGCTTCACTATTAATACATTTTGTTGAAAATCTACGAAAGAAAAGGTTAATTGGAGGGATTACTGTACTGTCAAATATCGGCCGTTAATATCGGCCCACGTTTACACATCGGGCCGATACCGATATGTTTAAAAAAGTTGGCAATATCGGCCAATACCGATGTTAATGCAGATATATCGTGCATCCCTAGTTTGTGTACATTTGTGAGCGCCGACTTGTACCACTCTCGCTGGAGGAAACACGCCCAGGTCAGATGAACACGACCTGACTGTTCAGACTGAAGTCACACGTCAAAAGATCGGAAGGCTGCAGTGTGAACGTCGCCTAATACTGAACCGCCGTCTCCTCCTCCTATGATCAATACACATTCTGATACCACAATGATCAGGAAAACGCTCTTTTAGACCAGGAGTCACCAAGGGACTGTAAAACTCTATACGTGTGATATCGATATGTGACAAATGAGTCTGTGTTTAAGTTTCAAATATCTTAGAATATTGAATTTATTTGTATTGATCTATTGACTATTGTCACTGCTGCTCGTCTCTAAACACGAGCGAGTCCAGTGATCACGAAGTGCAAAAAACGTAAAAGACAAACCGGTTTATCTCGTTGAAGTACAAACACGATTTCACTTTCCCATCGTTCCTTCTGTGGAAATTTTTCTTTTCTTTTTGTGGAGATTTGTTGACTTTTCAGAGCGCCAGAGCGTGTTGGGGAAACACTGCACTCTAGTGGCAGGATGCAGTCACTTCACAGGAAACAACTGTGGCCCAGAATAGTCCTGGTTTAGTCCTGGTTTAATCCTGGTTTAGTCCTGGTTTAGACCTGGTTTAGACCTGGTTTAGACCCGGTTTAGACCCGGTTTAGACCTGGCTCAGACCTGGCTCAGACCTGGCTCAGACCTAGTTTAGTCCTGGTTTAGTCCTGGTTTAGACCTGGCTCAGTCCTGGTTTAGACCTGGTTTAGTCCTGGTTTAGACTTGGTTTAGTCCTGGCTCAGACCTGGTTTAGTCCTGGTTTAGTCCTGGTTTAGTCCTGGTTTAGTCCTGGTTTAGACCTGGTTTAGACCTGGTTTAGACCTGGTTTAGACTTGGTTTAGTCCTGGCTCAGACCTGGTTTAGTCCTGGCTCAGACCTGGTTTAGTCCTGGCTCAGTCCTGGTTTAGACCTGGTTTAGTCCTGGTTTAGCCCTGGTTTAGCCCTGGTTTAGACCTGGTTTAATCCTGGTTTAATCCTGGTTTAATCCTGGCTCAGACCTGGTTTAGTCCTGGTTTAGTCCTGGTTTAGACCTGGTTTAGACCTGGTTTAGTCCTGGTTTAGTCCTGGTTTAGTCCTGGTTTAGTCCTGGTTTAGACTTGGTTTAGTCCTGGCTCAGACCTGGTTTAGTCCTGGTTTAGTCCTGGTTTAGACCTGGTTTAGTCCTGGTTTAGACCTGGTTTAGACCTGGTTTAGACCTGGCTCAGTCCTGGCTTAGACCTGGTTTAGACCTGGTTTAGACCTGGTTTAGTCCTGGCTCAGTCCTGGTTTAGACCTGGTTTAGACCTGGTTTAGACCTGGTTTAGACCTGGTTTAGTCCTGGTTTAGACCTGGTTTAGACCTGGTTTAGACCTGGTTTAGTCCTGGCTCAGTCCTGGTTTAGACCTGGTTTAGACCTGGTTTAGACCTGGTTTAGACCTGGTTTAGTCCTGGTTTAGTCCTGGTTTAGTCCTGGTTTAGACCTGGTTTAGACCTGGTTTAGACCTGGTTTAGACTTGGTTTAGTCCTGGCTCAGACCTGGTTTAGTCCTGGCTCAGTCCTGGTTTAGACCTGGTTTAGACCTGGTTTAATCCTGGTTTAATCCTGGTTTAGACCTGGTTCAGTACTGGTTCAGTACTGGTTTATACCTGGTTTCGTCCTGGTTTCGTCTTGGTTTCGTCCTGGTTTAGTCCTGGTTTAGACCTGGTTCAGTACTGGTTTAGTCCTGGTTTAGTCCTGGTTTAGACCTGGTTTAGACCTGGTTCAGTACTGGTTTAGACCTGGTTTAGTCCTGGTTTTTTTTGAGTATCTCTGCCATGGCCAACGTCTGGATTATTACGTCACGTGAAAATACACGACTGATTATTGATTATTGATTATTCTCAGTATGAAAACTGAGGCAAAAGAGTTTCTGAACACTCAAACCTCTTCCAGAACCACACTTCTAAAGCGGGTGATTAAATTGTCGGGCACGTACTCGAAGAGCTCCCTGTTGAGGAGCGCCGGCAGGTCGTAGTCCACCGGGAGCTCGTAGCTGTGCCACAGAATCGCCGCCACGCAATGCAGGTGCGACGGCGAGGGCATCAGGAGCCCGTACTCCAGGGACGAGGCCGAACCCGACGAGCTGAAGCCCAGAGGAGAGCTCAGTCTGTGGGACGCCACCCGAGACGAGTCATGAACCCACTGGAGCAGAGCCTGGATCCTGGAGACAAGAGAGGAGACAAGAGAGGTCCTGTGAACATGGAGGAGTAGAGGAGGAGTAAAGGAGGACTAGAGGGGGAGTAAAGAGGAGGTGCAGTACCTGTCTTTGGTTTGTGTTTAGAAGAGGAGCAAAGAGGAGTAAAGAGGAGGTGCAGTACCTGTCTTTGGTTTGTGTTTAGAAGAGGAGCAGGAGGAGTAAAGAGGAGGTGCAGTACCTGTCTTTGGTTTGTGTTTAGAAGAGGAGCAGGAGGAGTAAAGAGGAGTAAAGAGGAGGCGCAGTACCTGTCTTTGGTGCCGCAGTCCTGCGTGGTTCCGAGCTGGTACAGGATGTCGATGGTGGAGTCGGAGGACAAACCGTTGAGTCGTCCGAAGAGCAGAGGACTGTTCAGGTCTGAAACACGACAGAATCCACCTTTTATTTACACCGCGATAAACGTTCGACGCTTCGCCCGACTGAAACGTGGAATCTCGTCTCCGCTCGATCCAAAACTATGACAGATATTTAAGTCGACCTGTTTGAGGACCGCGAATGTTCCACAGTGTCTTTAAGTGTATTTATCAGAGTGTTTCCTCAATGTTCCGCAGTGTGTCTTTAGCGCTGGAATGTTCCGCAGTGTGTCTTTAGCGCTGGAATGTTCCGCAGTGTGTCTTTAGCGCTGGAATGTTTCGCAGTGTGTCTTTAGCGCTGGAACGTTCCGCAGTGTGTCTTTAGCGCTGGAACGTTCCGCAGTGTGTCTTTAGCGTTAGAACGTTCCGCAGTGTGTCTTTAGCGTTAGAACGTTCCGCAGTGTGTCTTTAGCGCTGGAATGTTTCGCAGTGTGTCTTTAGCGCTGGAACGTTCCGCAGTGTGTCTTTAGCGCTGGAACGTTCCGCAGTGTGTCTTTAGCGTTAGAACGTTCCGCAGTGTGTCTTTAGCGTTAGAACGTTCCGCAGTGTGTCTTTAGCGTTAGAATGTTCCGCAGTGTGTCTTTAGCGTTAGAACGTTCCGCAGGGTGTCTTTAGCGTTAGAACGTTCCGCAGTGTCTTTAGCGTTAGAATGTTCCGCAGTGTGTCTTTAGCGTTAGAATGTTCCGCAGTGTGTCTTTAGCGTTAGAACGTGCCGCAGTGTGTCTTTAGCGTTAGAACTTTCCGCAGTGTCTTTAGCGTTGGAACGTTCCGCAGTGTGTCTTTAGCGTTAGAATGTTCCGCAGTGTCTTTAGCGTTGGAACGTTCCGCAGTGTGTCTTTAGCGTTAGAATATTCCGCAGTGTCTTTAGCGTTAGAATGTTCCGCAGTGTCTTTAGCGTTAGAATGTTCCGCAGTGTCTTTAGCGTTAGAATGTTCCGCAGTGTGTCTTTAGCGCTGGAACGTTCCGCAGTGTGTCTTTAGCGCTGGAACGTTCCGCAGTGTGTCTTTAGCGTTAGAACGTTCCGCAGTGTGTCTTTAGCGTTAGAACGTTCCGCAGTGTGTCTTTAGCGTTAGAACGTTCCGCAGTGTGTCTTTAGCGTTAGAACGTTCCGCAGTGTGTCTTTAGCGTTAGAACGTTCCGCAGTGTGTCTTTAGCGTTAGAACGTTCCGCAGTGTGTCTTTAGCGTTAGAACGTTCCGCAGTGTGTCTTTAGCGTTAGAACGTTCCGCAGTGTGTCTTTAGCGTTAGAACGTTCCGCAGTGTGTCTTTAGCGTTAGAACGTGCCGCAGTGTGTCTTTAGCGTTAGAACGTTCCGCAGTGTATCTTTAGCGTTAGAACGTTCCGCAGTGTGTCTTTAGCGTTAGAACGTTCCGCAGTGTGTCTTTAGCGTTAGAACGTTCCGCAGTGTGTCTTTAGCGTTAGAACGTTCCGCAGTGTGTCTTTAGCGTTAGAACGTTCCGCAGTGTGTCTTTAGCGTTAGAACGTTCCGCAGTGTCTTTAGCGTTAGAATGTTCCGCAGTGTGTCTTTAGCGTTAGAATGTTCCACAGTGTGTCTTTAGCGTTAGAATGTTCCACAGTGTGTCTTTAGCGCTGGAACGTTCCGCAGTGTGTCTTTAGCGTTAGAATGTTCCGCAGTGTGTCTTTAGCGTTAGAACGTTCCACAGTGTCTTTAGCGTTAGAATGTTCCGCAGTGTGTCTTTAGCGTTAGAATGTTCCGCAGTGTCTTTAGCGTTAGAATGTTCCGCAGTGTGTTTAGCGCTGGAACCTTCCACAGTGTGTCTTTAGCACTGGAACCTTCCACAGTGTGTCTTTAGCACTGGAACCTTCCGCAGTGTGTCTTTAGCGTTAGAACGTTCCGCAGTGTCTTTAGCGTTAGAATGTTCCGCAGTGTGTCTTTAGCGTTAGAATGTTCCACAGTGTGTCTTTAGCGTTAGAATGTTCCGCAGTGTGTCTTTAGCGTTAGAATGTTCCACAGTGTGTCTTTAGCGTTAGAATGTTCCGCAGTGTGTCTTTAGCGTTAGAATGTTCCACAGTGTGTCTTTAGCGTTAGAATGTTCCGCAGTGTGTCTTTAGCGTTAGAATGTTCCACAGTGTGTCTTTAGCGTTAGAATGTTCCGCAGTGTGTCTTTAGCGTTAGAATGTTCCACAGTGTGTCTTTAGCGTTAGAATGTTCCACAGTGTGTCTTTAGCGCTGGAACGTTCCGCAGTGTGTCTTTAGCGTTAAAATGTTCCACAGTGTGTCTTTAGCGCTGGAACGTTCTGCAGTGTGTCTTTAGCGCTGGAATGTTCCATAGTGTGTCTTTAGCGCTGGAACGTTCCGCAGTGTGTGTTTACGCTCGGACGTACTGGCGGGGTCGGTCCCGGAGGCGGCGCAGTTTCTCAGCAGGATGTCGATGAGTTTGAGTCCGATCCGGGTGGACTGGAGCCCAATCTTCACCAGAACCGCCTCGATGTTCGGCGAGTGCATCCCGCAGTACGGCGACATGAGCAGCGCCGCGCACGTCTGCAGGAGGTTCGCCGTGGGCGCCGCCGCCGCCGCCATCATGGCCTCCAGGTCGCCGACGTGGGTCAGACAGTGGTGCAGCAGACGCAGCCAGCCAATACTGGAGACAATACGGAACATTTTACTGAACACGGATCCGACAAAACTGGAGTCATGAGAAAAAAACATGTTTCAGTCCTAAAGAAGTGTGTGTGTATAAGTGTGTGTAAGTGTGTCCATCTGTCCATGTTCTTCCTCTTATCCGGGGCCGGGTCGCCCGGGCAACAGTCTAAGACTCCCAGACTTCCTTCACCCCGGACACTTCCTCCAGCTCCTCCGGGGGGACCCCAAGGCGTTCCCAGGCCAGCCAGGAGACACAGTCCCTCCGGCGTATCCTGGGTCTTCCCCGGGGCCTCCTCCCGGTGGGACGTGCCCGGAACACCTCCTGAGGGAGGAGTCCAGGAGGCGTCCGGAACAGACGCCCGAGCCTCCTCAGCTGCTCCTCTCCACATGGAGGAGCGGCGGCTCTACTCCGAGCTCCTCCCGTGTGACTGAGCTCCTCACCCTATCTCTAAGGGAGCGTCCAGACACTCTGTGGAGGAAACTCATTTTGGCCGCTTGTATCGGCGATCTCGTCCTTTCGGTCATTACCCAGAGCTCATGACCATAGGTGAGGGGAGGAACATAGATCGACGGTAAATCGAGAGCTGAGCCGACCACAACGGTCCGGTACAACGACCGCATCACTGCCAACGCTGCACCGAGCCACCTGTCAATCTCACGCTCCATCCTCCCCTCACTCGAGAACAAGACCCCGAGATACTTGAACTCCTCCACCTGAGGCAAGGACTCCCCACCCACCCGGAGAGGACACCACCTTTTTCCTGTCCTGAACCACGGCCTCGGATTTGGAGGAGCTGATCCTCATCCCAGCCGCTTCACACTCGGCTGCAAACCGCCCCAGTGCACATTGGAGGTCCCGGTTCGATGAAGCCATCAGGACAACATCATCTGCAAACAGCAGAGATGAGATCCTGTGGTTCCCAAACCGGATCCCCTCCGGCCCCCGACTGCGCCTAGAAATTCTGTCCATAAATATAATGAACAGAACCGGTGACAAAGGGCAGCCCTGGAGTCCAACATGCACCGGAAACAGGTCCGACTTACTACCGGCAATGTGAACACAGCTCCTGCTCCAGTCATACAGGGACCAAACAGCCCTTAGCAAAGGGCCCCGGACCCCATACTCCCAGAGCACACTCCACAGGACCCCACGAGGGACACGGTCGATCTTCTCCAGATCCACAAAGCACATGTGGACTGGTTGGGCAAACTCCCATGCACCCTCGGGCACCCGATGGAGAGCATAGAGCTGGTCCAGTGTTCCCCGGCCGGGACGAAAACCACACTGCTCCTCCTGAATCCGAGGTTCGACTATCGGTCGAATTCTCCTCTCCAGCACCCTGGAATAGACCTTACCGGGAAGACTGAGGAGTGTGATTCCCCGATAGTTGGAACACACCCTCCGGTCCCCCTTCTTAAACAGAGGGACCACCACCCCGGTCTGCCAGTCCAGAGGTACTGTCCCCGACCACCACGCGATGCTGCAGAGACGTGTCAGCCAAGACTCACAACATCCAGAGACTTAAGATACTCAGGACGGATCTCATCCACCTCCGGGGCCTTGCCACCGAGGAGCTTTCCAACCACCCCAGTAACTTCAGCCAGGGTGATGAGTGAGTCCACCTCCGAGTCTCCCAGGGATGAAAGTGGCCAATCATGAAAAAAGTGGAAAGTCACCCCCCCCCCCCCGGAAAATTTTATATTTCAGGTAGGCCTACTAGTAGTATATATTGGATTTGTTTTTGCTTTGCACTTTGTCTAATCAGAGGCATTGAGGAGGAGCTTATGCGCTAAAAGGCGCAGGTGAAAAAGCGAGGAGCAACGTGTTAAGTGAGGCACGGGCAGGTAGGATGAGGTATAGGATGTTTTATAAAGTTTAACCTGTGTACACGCAATGGTACAGGCTGTTACGAAAGAGCTGCGCTCACTCGCTCGGTCCGCGGCTCCAGACACGGGCTCGCGCGGCCCGAAGTTTAATACGAGACACGTACTTTTGTTCTGAATACGGGACGATTGTTTTTCAAGGGATGGTTGGCGACCCTAAACACAACTATACATATATATACACCCAAAATCTTTCTCAACCAATTTGCACAGATGTTTAAAAAAAAAAAAAAAACGCAGCTGAAAAAAAAGCGGAGATCCGCTAAAAAACGGAATTCTTTCATCCCTAGTCTCCAGCCTCTGCTTCCTCCTCAGAAGATGTGACGGCGGGATTGAGGAGATCCTCAAAGAATTCCTTCCACCGTCTGATAACATCCCCAGTCGAGGTCAACAGCTCCCCACCTCCACCGTAAACAGTGTTGGTGAAGCACTGCTTCCCCCTCCTGAGGCGCCGGACGGTTTGCCAGAATTTCTTTGAGGCCGTCTGATAGTCCTCCTCCATGGCCTCTCCGAACTCCTCCCAAACCTGAGTTTTTGCCTCTGTGGCCGCCCGGGCCGTGTGGTGGTTGTATAAGTGTGTGTGTGTGTAACAGACCTGGTCTTGGACACCTGGTCCTCTGACGGGAGGAAGGGGTTGTTGACCGTGGCAGAGGACGTGTTTCCGAACGCCGTGAGCCCCAGGAGTTTGATCTGCGACAGGCCCAAGGTGCTGGCGTCCCGGGGTCTGTGGAGGCGGAGACATACGGCCGACGCCACCTCGGCTTTGACCAGCTGGATCTTTATGTAGGTGAGTCCGGACGTGATGACCGGAGTGGACAGAGGGAGCATGTTCAGGCCGTCTGCGCTGATCTCCACGGAAACGGACGAAGGACACGCTGTGAGAGGAGGAGGAGGTTTAACCGTCAGAAAAACAGATTTCACCGAGCGCCGGACCGTCCGCACCGTCCTGTATGGCTCCAGCTGATCTGAGTCCACACAACGTTTAGTCCAGAACAAAACATTTTATTCACGAAGTCCCTGGTTTAGTCCCTGGTTTAGTCCCTGGTTTAGTCCAGGTTTAGTTTGGGTTTTGTCCCTGGTTTAGCCCCTGGTTTAGTCCCTGGTTTAGTCCCTGGTTTAGTCCCTGGTTTAGTCCCTGGTTTAGTCCCGGTTTAGTCCCTGGTTTAGTCCCAGGCTTAGTCCCAGTTTAGTCTGGGTTTTGTCCCTGGTTTAGCCCCTGGTTTAGTCCGGGTTTAGTCCCGGTTTACTCCCGGTTTAGTCCCGGTTTAGTCCCTGGTTTAGTCCCGGTTTAGTCCCGGTTTAGTCCGGGTTTTGTCCCTGGTTTAGCCCCTGGTTTAGCCCCTGGTTTAGCCCCTGGTTTAGTGCCGGTTTAGTCCCTGGTTTAGCCCCTGGTTTAGCCCCGGTTTAGTCCCGGTTTAGTCCCTGGTTTCGCCCCTGGTTTAGCCCCGGTTTAGTCCCGGTTTAGTCCCGGTTTAGCCCCTGGTTTAGCCCCTGGTTTAATCCTGGTTTAGCCCCTGGTTTAGTCCCTGGTTTAGTCCCTGGTTTAGCCCCTGGTTTAGCCCCTGGTTTAGCCCCTGGTTTAGTCCCGGTTTAGTCCCGGTTTAGTCCCTGGTTTAGCCCCTGGTTTAATCCTGGTTTAATCCTGGTTTAGCTCCTGGTTTAGTCCCTGGTTTAGTCCCTGGTTTAGCCCCTGGTTTAGTCACGGTTTAGTCCCGGTTTAGTCCCGGTTTAGTCCCTGGTTTAGTCCCGGTTTAGTCCCGGTTTAGTCCCTGGTTTAGTCCCTGGTTTAGTCCCTGGTTTAGTCCCTGGTTTAGTCCCTGGTTTAGCCCCTGGTTTAGTCCCTGGTTTAGTCCCTGGTTTAGTCCCTGGTTTAGCCCCCGGTTTAGCCCCCGGTTTAGCCCCCGGTTTAGTCCCGGTTTAGTCCCGGTTTAGTCCCTGGTTTAGTCCCGGTTTAGTCCCGGTTTAGTCCCGGTTTAGTCCCGGTTTAGTCCCGGTTTAGTCCCTGGTTTAGCCCCTGGTTTAGTCCCTGGTTTAGTCCCTGGTTTAGCCCCTGGTTTAGTCCCTGGTTTAGTCCCTGGTTTAGCCCCTGGTTTAGTCCCGGTTTAGTCCCGGTTTAGTCCCTGGTTTAGTCCCTGGTTTAGTCCCTGGTTTAGCCCCTGGTTTAGTCCCGGGTTTAGTCCCTGGTTTAGTCCCTGGTTTAGCCCCTGGTTTAGTCCCTGGTTTAGTCCCTGGTTTAGTCCCTGGTTTAGCCCCTGGTTTAGTCCCTGGTTTAGTCCCTGGTTTAGTCCGGGTTTAGTCCGGGTTTAGTCCGGGTTTAGTCCCTGGTTTAGTCCCGGTTTACTCACTTGCGAGCGAGGCCAGGTGCGGCTGGATGTGGATCTCCTTGAGTAAGACGGCGGCGGGCAGGTGCACGGTCAGGTCGCTCCACGCCTCTTCGGGGAGGAAGATGTAGGACCAGGCCGCAGAGCGCGCCCGGCGGTGAGGGGGCGTGGCCTGGAGCAGCACCTCGGCGGGCTGCGCCGTGGGGCTGCTGGAGGTGATGGTGCCTGAGGGACAGAAGACCACAGTGTTCCACAAAACCCACAAAAACACCCGCAGGAGTGTTTCACCACTGAAATAAACATCGATTTAAGAACTTATTCATTTTTTTTCTTTGGATTTTTATTTGTGGAGCGAGTGTTCAGATGTTTAAATGTTCAGATGTTTAAATGTTCAGATGTTTAAATGTTTAGATGTTTAGATGTTCAGATGTTTAGAAGTTCAGATGTCTAGAAGTTCAGATGTTTAGAAGTTTAGATGTTTAGAAGTTCAGATGTTTAGAAGTTTAGATGTTTAAATGTTTAGAAGTTCAGATGTTTAGAAGTTCAGATGTTTAGAAGTTCAGATGTTTAGATGTTTAGAAGTTCAGATGTTTAAATGTTTAAATTTTAGATGTTCAGATGTTTAGAAGTTCAGATGTTTAAATGTTTAGATGTTTAGATGTTGAGATGTTCTCAAACATCAAGACAAACATGACTGTGTGTGGGGTTCTAAAGGTGCTTGATCTGAGTTTTAAAACATAAACGTACCGAGAGGAGCGAAGTTGTGCAGACCCTCGGCGTTGTCGGGTTCAGACGTCATGACCCTGGCCTTCAGGTTCCCGTCGGAGGTCTTCCCTGGACCTGAGTCCAAGAACTTCATGATGGTGGAGACCATGCTCCGGGCGGTGTTCACGATGGCTCTGGTGCTGGTCACCATGTTATTACAGATCAGCTGCACTCCACCTACAGGGACAGAGACAGAGAGGGGTTAGGACGCAGTGGAACAGGACTTTATTTCTCAGGACTTCCATCAGAGTTTGGATTCAGTTTAAACGTGTTCTTCCTCAGACTCACGTGTTCCTCAGACTCACGTGTTCTTCCTCAGACTCACGTGTTCTTCCTCAGACTCACGTGTTCTTCCTCAGACTCACGTGTTCTTCCTCAGACTCACGTGTTCTTCCTCAGACTCACGTGTTCCTCAGACTCACGTGTTCCTCAGACTCACGTGTTCCTCAGACTCACGTGTTCCTCAGACTCACCCATGTCGTGAAAAGCCTTGAGAGCTTCGCTGGTGTCCAAAACTCGGAGGATGAACCAGAGGAGAGGCTCGGACAGCTGACAGGTGGACAGGGAGCCCTGACAGGGACAGAGAAGGTGCAGATGTTTGTGGAGCAGAGCTGATGGTCTAAACGAGGAGGTTCAGTACTGAGAAGGACCCACACTGGATCCGAACCCAGGTCCCCCCGGGTGAAAGTCAAGCAAGCAAATGGGAAGCACAAAGACCCTCCCTGTGTGCCAGGGGCAGCCTGTATGTGGGAGGGTGGTGTCGGGCGGGTGGTGTCAGGTGGGGTGGTGTCGGACGGTGTCGGTGGGGTGGTGTCAGGTGGGGTGGTGTCGGACGGTGTCGGTGGGGTGGTGTCAGGTGGTGTCAGGTGGTGTCAGGTGGGGTGGTGTCGGGTGGGTGGTGTCGGGCGGTGTCAGGTGGGGTGGTGTCAGGTGGGTGGTGTCGGTGGGGTGGTGTCGGTGGGGTGGTGTCGGGTGGTGTCAGGTGGGGTGGTGTCGGGCGGTGTCAGGTGGGGTGGTGTCGGTCGGGTGGTGTCAGGTGGGGGTGGTGTCGGGCGGTGTCAGTTGGGGCGGTGTCAGGTGGTGTCGGGCGGTGTCAGGTGGGGTGGTGTCGGGCGGTGTCAGGTGGGGTGGTGTCAGGTGGTGTCGGGCGGTGTCAGGTGGGGTGGTGTCGGGCGGTGTCAGGTGGGGTGGTGTCAGGTGGTGTCGGGCGGTGTCAGGTGGGGTGGTGTCGGGCGGTGTCAGGTGGGGTGGTGTCGGTCGGGTGGTGTCAGGTGGGGTGGTGTCGGTCGGGTGGTGTCAGGTGGGGTGGTGTCGGGCGGTGTCAGGTGGGGCGGTGTCAGGTGGTGTCGGGTGGTGTCGGGCGGTGTCAGGTGGTGTCGGGCGGTGTCAGGTGGGGTGGTGTCAGGTGGGGTGGTGTCAGGTGGGGTGGTGTCAGGTGGGGTGGTGTCGGGTGGTGTCAGGTGGGGTGGTGTCAGGTGGGGTGGTGTCAGGTGGTGTCGGGCGGTGTCAGGTGGGGTGGTGTCAGGTGGTGTCGGGCGGTGTCAGGTGGTGTCGGGCGGTGTCAGGTGGTGTCGGGCGGTGTCAGGTGGGGTGGTGTCAGGTGGTGTCGGGTGGTGTCAGGTGGTGTCGGGTGGTGTCAGGTGGGGTGGTGTCAGGTGGGGTGGTGTCAGGTGGGGTGGTGTCCAGGTGGGGGTGGTGTCAGGTGGGGTGGTGTCAGGTGGTGTCGGGCGGTGTCAGGTGGGGTGGTGTCAGGTGGTGTCGGGCAGTGTCAGGTGGGGTAGTGTCAGGTGGGGTGGTGTCAGGTGGGGTGGTGTCAGGTGGTGTCGGGAGGTGTCAGGTGGGGTGGTGTCAGGTGGTGTCGGGCGGTGTCAGGTGGGGTGGTGTCAGGTGGTGTCGGGCGGTGTCAGGTGGGGTGGTGTCGGTGGGGTGGTGTCAGGTGGGGTGGTGTCAGGTGGTGTCGGGCAGTGTCAGGTGGGGTAGTGTCAGGTGGGGTGGTGTCAGGTGGGGTGGTGTCAGGTGGTGTCGGGCAGTGTCAGGTGGGGTAGTGTCAGGTGGTGTCGGGAGGTGTCAGGTGGGGTGGTGTCAGGTGGTGTCGGGTGGTGTCAGGTGGGGTGGTGTCGGTGGGGTGGTGTCAGGTAGTGTCGGGTGGTGTCAGGTGGTGTCGGGCGGTGTCAGGTGGGGTAGTGTCAGGTGGGGTGGTGTCAGGTAGTGTCGGGTGGTGTCAGGTGGTGTCGGGCGGTGTCAGGTGGGTTGGTGTCGGGCGCTCACCTGGCGGCCCATGTATCCACAGGCCATGTAGGTGAGGATGGGCTGGAGCATCACGTTCACGGAGCTGCTCCTCTTGCTCAGCGTGGTCAGGATGGTGAAGAGCCCGTCGCCCACGGAGATGGCGTCCAGGCCACCGTGGAAGTTCTCGTGTTTGGTCAGATGGAGACCGCTCGCTCCTGGGACACAAACACATGAAGAAGAATAAGGAAGTGTGCTGTTAGCATGCTAGTTGTTGGCATTATTAAAGTGACGGTGAAGCTCTGGTCTCAAAGAAAAGTTCTTCTAAAGTCATAGTGAAGAACGAGGACGTTCTGAACGCAGAAGAACTCTGGACCTCTGCGAACCGTTTTAAGCATTTTTAAGTCCGTAAAATTCAGGTGCAGCGGCGCTTTAACTTCGTGAAGTCCTGGTTGGTTTAGCCTAAAAGCCCCGCCCCCCCGCGGCTCCACAGATCTGACAATCAAATCACAGGTAGAATCCAAGATGGCCGCGCGCACGTCTCAGCCTTAACTACGCGCTGACTTGTCTACTTTTAATGCGGTTTATAGTGTTTAACAGCTGTCATCCACTCTTTTACTATTCAGCATCCAACATAGATGGTATTTTTAAATCGATTTTGTGATAAAGGAGCTTTCATTACAACTTCTACCAGTCATAAACACCACTTGTGTACCGGCTTCTTACCTTCAGGCGGGCTGGAAGAGCTGTGCTAGTGTGGCGACTAGTGTTTGGACTATCTTTTTGTCCCGTTTCGCCCCGGGATTGCGGTTTGCGTCGGTATCTTTGTGGGTCCCCGCTGTCGGTTGCGCCATCCATGTAGACCGGCCTGTCCCCGCGGCTCTGTGGATCTCCGCTGTCGGCTGCGCCATCCAGGTAGACCGGCCTGTCCCCGCGGCTCTGTGGATCTCCGCTGTCGGCTGCGCCATCCAGGTAGACCGGTCTGTCCCCGCGGCTCTGTGGATCTCCGCTGTCGGCTGCACTATCCTGGGAGACCGGTCTGTCCCCGCGGCTCTGTGGATCTCCGCTGTTGGCTGCACTATCCTGGGAGACCGGTCTGTCCCCAGCGGCTCTGTGGATCTCCGCTGTCGGCTGCACTATCCTGGGAGACCGGTCTGTCCCCGCGGCTCTGTGGATCTCCGCTGTTGGCTGCACCATTCCAGGTAGACCGGCCTATCCCCGCGGCTCTGTGGATCTTCACTGTTGGCTGCACCATCTGTCCCCGCGGCACTCTGGCCGCTCCGGCTCTGTGGCTCGCTGCCGCCGGGCGCACGTTAGCCTAGCCTGGTCGTTGCTAGCGTTAGCTGCTGGCTAGCGGCTCGCTAGTCAATAAGCTGGCGCCATTGTAGTTTCAAAATTCATCAAATTTGCCACATTTCACTCGATTTTACACATGATCTGCACCCTGATACGGTAAAATGACTTTTCTTCGTGCAGTGTTTGTTCTGGTTTCGCTTTTGTCCACTTCTGAGGTCAAGGGCAGCGGTCAACGTGTGCACCATGAGGTGCCCCGCCCTCCTCAAGGTCCTTCAGGGACATGCTCATTCTTTGACTGGCCGACAAAGTTGTTGCTGTTCAGTCAGGTGCCAGTCAAAAAACGCTATTATCTGTTACACTTAATGTCTTTTTATGTTCTTGAAAAGTGCTTCATGTGGAATGGCACCTCTTCTAGTAAAACCATTAAATCAAACAATGAGGAAATTGTGACTAAACTAATCACCAGGAAGAAATGTATTATTTTACTATTACTCTTGCTCTCAGGCAATGTAGAACCAAATCCAGGCCCCCAGATAAATCATATTGAGACTCCTGAAGAATTTAGAACCAGATCAGGTCTTGGTATTATACATATAAATGTTCGTAGTCTGTTGCCCAAATTAGATGAAATCAAAATTTGGATCAAATCCACTGATACTGACATTCTTGTGCTTTCTGAAACATGGCTGAATAAATCTGTCTCAAACAAGGACATCTTTATATCAGGATATAATATCTTTCGTTGTGACAGACTCAAAAAGGTGGAGGTGTAGCCATCTATATAAAAAATAAATTTAATGCCACTGTCCTTTCCTCCCTGTCCGTACAGAAGCAATTTGAATTTCTTGCTCTGAAACTTGAATTCTCAAAAGGTCAGTGTCTCACAGTTGTGGGCTGTTACAGACCCCCATCAGCTTGCAGTGAGGCCCTTGCATCACTGTTTAATCAGGTGATGGCTTTAAATTGTAATGAACTTATACTGATAGGCGACATGAATCTTGATTGGTTGACGACAAAATCTGAGAGTTTAAAATCTGTCTGTGATTCTTTAAACATGGTTCAGCTAATAGATAGCCCTACCAGGCCTAATATAAAGCATCCCTCTAGATCGACCCTCATTGATTTAATTATGACAAACACCCCACACAAATACACCGACATAGGCATTTTTGCTAATGATATAAGTGATCATTGTGCCATTGCCACTATCAGAAATGTTAAATTACCGAAAACAAAACCTCGTATCATTGTAAAACGAGATCTTAAACACTTTAATGATCAAGCATTTATCCATGATCTATCAAATTTCGAGTGGAGTAGAGTGTCCCTGTTTGACAATGTTGATCTAGCATGGCAGTACTTTTATGAAGAATTAATAAGACTTATCAACAAACATGTTCCCTTGCGAACTTACAGAGTTAAAGCGCGAAAAAATCCTTGGTTTTCCCTTGATATTGACAATCTCCTTAAAGATAGGGATGCCGCTTGGGCTAGGGCAAGGAAAAGTAAGTCTGAAGTTGATTGGCTCAGATTCAGACAATTGAGAAATAAATGCACTTCGTCAATTAAAAGAGCAAAATCAGATTTCTATCTTTCAGAAACAACAAATAACTTAAATGACCCCAAAAAGTTTTGGAAAACTGTGAAGTCAATTTCTGACCCAACACAAGATAGTGATCTTCCAAATTTCTTAATCAAAGATGGAAAAAAACATAACAGATAAATCTACCATGCTAAATCATTTCAATGAACACTTTATATCAGCAGGTTCACTTTTCGATTCTTTATATCCTGATCCTTCAAGCCGTGTTTCAAATTTTGATTCTTCAAATAACTACCCTTTCGAACACAGATTTTATTTTAAAAATGTGTCTGTGTCCGATGTTCTTAACGAACTTAAAAATCTGGACATCAAGAAAACAGCTGGGCCAGATAAATTGGACTCTTTATTTTTAAAGTTGGCTGCTGATTTTATTGCTGAGCCTTTGTCGCATATTTTTAATCTAAGTTTGACTTCCAGCAAAATTCCAAATGTCTGGAAATCTGCTTTTGTGCTTCCTCTTTTAAAAAGGAGGTGACCCTTCAGAAGTCAACAATTACAGGCCAATCTCTAAATTATGTATTGTGGCAAAAGTCTTTGAAAAGCTGGTCAGTGACCAACTGAAGGTGTTTTTAGAATCACACAACATTTTAACTGATTTTCAATCTGGTTTTAGAAAACAGCACAGCACTGTCACAGCCTCTTTAAAAGTTTTTAATGATTTTATCCTTGCACTTGATCGCAAGCATTATTGTGCTGCTTTATTCATTGATTTGTCCAAGGCCTTTGATACTGTGGATCACTCTCTCCTTGTTAACTCCTTGAACAGTATAGGCATGTCAAACCAAGCTGCTGATTGGTTTGCTGACTACCTGTCAAATAGAAAACAGTGTGTGCACATGTCTGGATCTTTTTCAACTTCCCTTAAAGTCACAAAAGGAGTGCCACAGGGCTCAGTGATGGGACCCATTTTATTTTCTATTTATATCAATAATTTATGTTTTAATTTGTCAAATGCCACTTACCACTTTTATGCCGATGACACAGTAATTTATTGCTGCTCTACCTCATTAGTACAGGCCTTCGAGTATTTACAATCTGCTTTTGATATTGTTCAGACACGTCTGCAGTCCCTGAAATTAGTTTTAAATGCTGAGAAAACTAAAGTTATGGTGTTTTCTCATAAGTGTCTTTTTCCTGAGGACATGCCTGAAATAAAAACTGTCCAAGGAAGATCACTAGAACTTGTCAGCAGTTACAAATACCTTGGTTTTCTGCTTGGACTCTGAGCTCTCGTTCAAGCTACATATTGCCAATCTGGTGCGCAAACTAAAAGTGAAACTAGGTTTTTATTATCGTAATAAATCTTGTTTCTCACTCAGAGCTCGTAAACATCTTGTTTCAGCAACTTTTGTTCCTCTGCTGGATTATGGTGATGTCTTGTATATGACTGCGTCCTCTAAATGTCTTCAGTCCTTAAACACGGTGTACCATTGTGCTTTGAGGTTTGTGACTGGTTGTAATCGCCTTACGCATCACTGTGAACTGTACGCCAAAGCAGAGTGGCCTTCTCTGAGCACACGAAGGTACACTCATTGGTTGCTATTGGTTTACAAGGCACTCGTCGGCTTGGCACCCTCGTATCTTTGTACACTGCTTCAAAGAACTACCAATGCTTATGCCTTGCGATCTAGTGACATTTTTCAACTGCAAGTTCCTCGTGTTAGGACTGAGTTAGGAAAGCAGGCTTTTAGCTTTTCCGCTCCATCGGCCTGGAACACTCTTCAAACTGAACTGAAAATGACTGAACTTGTCTCATTTAAAACATTTCGCTCCTTTTTATATAATCGGCAAAAAAAAACCATAAATCAGTGTCTGTGTTTTTAAATGTACTGTCATTTTAACTAACGCATTTTATCGCTTGTGTTTACAATTGTTTGCACCTTTTTAATATCATTTGCACTTAATTTTACTGTTTACAACTATTGCACTTTACATTTGATATTTTACTGTTATTTTACTCTGGACGTGTGCTGCTGACCTCTTGGCCAGGTCACCCTTGTAAACGAGGTCTTGATCTCAATGGGTTTTTTACCTGGTTAAATAAAGGTTAAATGAAAAAATGAAAAATGACTCACCGATGATCATGGCCATGGCGCTGCTGTTGCACTGCCCCAGCGCCGACAGGATCTGACTCATGATCTGCTGATTGGCTAAAACCAGGTCTGCCACTCCGGACGCCGGGCCCTGATTGGACGACGAGCCGCCGCCGGACCCGCCCTCTTTACTCCCGCACACCTGCCAAATAGATTATAAAAAACACATGACCTTCATTACATCCAACTCTGCCGTGAAGAACCTTCTCGTCGTACCTTCTCCTCGTCGGACGCGCTGCTGTCCGCCGCGCTCACGCCGCCTGGCGGCAGTCGCCCACTGAACTCTCGGTCTCCGGACAGCGGCAGCTGCACCAGGACATTCACCAGTTTGAGAAGGTCGAACATGAGCTGGTCTCTCGTGGTCTCTCCGCACACGGCCTTGGCGTCGCCCGGGCGGATGATGTTGGCGAAGAGCCCGCCGAAGCAGGCGCGCGCCCCCACCGAGCTGTCCGAGCCGCTCCGCGACACCAGCTTATCCGAGCACGTGATGTAATGGTGGACCAGGAACGTGACGGACTCGATGACCGACAGGATGGTCGCCACAGAAACCACCTCAAAGTTCTGCTCCAGAGTGAAGTCCAACAGCTTCACCTGAGCGTCCAGCGGACCCTGACCCGACTGGAACGGACCTCTGAGCAACAGAAGAGCCAAGAGCAGCGGTCAGTATTCAAACATGTTCTGTTAAAGCATCTGACCCCTGTGGATCCTTCTGTCAATCCTGATCTACAACATCTTCAGAAAGAAACAAGAACCAGGACTAGACCAGGACTGAACCGGGACTAGACTGGGACTAGACCGGGACTAGACCTGGACTAGACCGGCACTAGACCGGCACTAGACCAGGACTAGACCAGGACTAAACCAGGACTAAACCAGGACTAGACCAGGACTAGACCAGGACTAGACCAGGACTAGACCAGGACTAGACCAGGACTAGACCAGGACTAGACCGGCACTAGACCTGGACTAGACCAGGACTAAACCAGGACTAAACCAGGACTAAACCAGGACTAAACCAGGACTAAACCAGGACTAGACCAGGACTAGACCAGGACTAAACCAGGACTAAACCAGGACTAAACCAGGACTAAACCTGCCTGTTGGTCCCTCACACTAGAGCAGAGCGCTTTTTTACATTTGGATCAAAATGACGACATATCACCATGAAGAACATCGACCTGGAGGAGGAGACGCCACAGTGGGAGTGTCCCAGTGGACATGTCACAGTGGGAGTGTCACAGTGGACATGTCACAGTGGGAGTGTCACAGGGGGCGTGTCCCAGTGGGAGTGTCCCAGTGGACATGTCACAGTGGGAGTGTCACAGGGGGCGTGTCCCAGTGGGAGTGTCACAGGGGGCGTGTCCCAGTGGACATGTCACAGTGGGAGTGTCACAGGGGGCGTGTCCCAGTGGGAGTGTCACAGTGGGAGTGTCACAGTGGACATGTCACAGTGGGAGTGTCACAGGGGGCGTGTCCCAGTGGGAGTGTCGCAGTGGACATGTCACAGTGGGAGTGTCACAGTGGGAGTGTCACAGGGGGCGTGTCCCAGTGGACATGTCACAGTGGGAGTGTCACAGGGGGCGTGTCCCAGTGGGAGTGTCACAGTGGATATGTCCCAGTGGACATGTCACAGTGGGAGTGTCCCAGTGGACATGTCACAGTGGGAGTGTCGCAGTGGACATGTCACAGTGGGAGTGTCGCAGTGGACATGTCACAGTGGGAGTGTCCCAGTGGACATGTCACAGTGGGAGTGTCGCAGTGGACATGTCACCGTGGGAGTGTCGCAGTGGACATGTCACAGTGGGAGTGTCGCAGTGGACATGTCCCAGTGGGAGTGTCACAGGGGGCGTGTCCCAGTGGGAGTGTCACAGTGGATATGTCCCAGTGGGAGTGTCACAGTGGATATGTCCCAGTGGACATGTCACAGTGGGAGTGTCACAGTGGATATGTCCCAGTGGGAGTGTCACAGTGGATATGTCCCAGTGGGAGTGTCACAGTGGATATGTCCCAGTGGACATGTCACAGTGGGAGTGTCCCAGTGGACATGTCACAGTGGGAGTGTCGCAGTGGACATGTCACAGTGGGAGTGTCGCAGTGGACATGTCACAGTGGGAGTGTCCCAGTGGACATGTCACAGTGGGAGTGTCGCAGTGGACATGTCACCGTGGGAGTGTCGCAGTGGACATGTCACAGTGGGAGTGTCGCAGTGGACATGTCACAGTGGGAGTGTCACAGGGGGCGTGTCCCAGTGGGAGTGTCACAGTGGACATGTCCCAGTGGACATGTCACAGTGGACATGTCACAGTGGACATGTCACAGTGGGAGTGTCACAGTGGATATGTCCCAGTGGGAGTGTCACAGTGGATATGTCCCAGTGGGAGTGTCACAGTGGATATGTCCCAGTGGACATGTCACAGTGGGAGTGTCCCAGTGGACATGTCACAGTGGGAGTGTCGCAGTGGACATGTCACAGTGGGAGTGTCGCAGGGGGCGTGTCCCAGTGGGAGTGTCACAGGGGGCGTGTCCCAGTGGACATGTCACAGTGGGAGTGTCGCAGGGGGCATGTACAGGTGGAGCTGAAAATGGGTTAGAGTTCACCCTCAAAACATGAGCCAGCGCCCCGGTGGACAAAGGGCGTCCCACCCCTCCCCGTCCCGACGTCCCAGCCCTCCCCGTCCCGGCGTCTCACCCCTCCCCGTCCCGGCGTCTCACCTCTCAGACGACAGGATGTGCACGAGGCGGAGCAGGAAGTCGCTGAACACCTGTGGGCAGGTGGAGGACAGGTGCACCTGGAGCCGGCTCACAAACTCGTGCAGGGCCTGTGTCGCCGTGGGGCCCACCTGAGCGCTGTGCTGACTCGTGCCGTTCGGGTTGGTCCCCGAGAGGAACCGGACCAAAACGTGGACCAGGGTGGGGTCCGACACCATCTGAAGGGTGGTGCTGTCGGGGGGGCTGAGGCCGGAGCTGGACGCTGCAGAGACACTGTGTCAGATGCCCTTCCACAAACATGTGGCCTGCGTGTCCCTGGGTCAGGACCAGGACCAGATCTACATCCTGGTCTAGTCCTGGTCTAGTCCTGGTCTAGTCCTGGTCTGGACTTTATCTGGAGGATCTGAGCTGTGGACCAGACCAGGACCAGACCAGGACTAGACCAGGACCAGACCAGGACCAGACCAGGACCAGACCAGGACTAGGACCAGGACCAGACCAGGACCAGACCAGGACCAGACCAGGACTAGACCAGGACCAGGCCAGGACCAGACCAGGAACAGACCAGGAACAGACCAGGACCAGACCAGGACCAGACCAGGACCAGACCAGGACCAGACCAGGAACAGACCAGGAACAGACCAGGACCAGACCAGGACCAGACCAGGAACAGACCAGGACTAGTCACTGTGGTGTGTAGATGTTGTGGTGTGTAGATGTTGTAGATGTTGTAGATGTTGGGGTCTGTGTAGATGTTGTGGTGTGTAGATGTTGTAGATGTTGTGTGTGTAGATGTTGTAGATGTTGTAGATGTTGTGTGTGTAGATGTTGTAGATGTTGTAGATGTTGTAGATGATGTGGTGTGTGTAGATGTTGTGGTGTGTAGATGTTGGGGTGTGTGTTGATGTTGTGGTGTGTGTAGATGTTGTAGATGTTGTAGATGTTGGGGTCTGTGTAGATGTTGTGGTGTGTAGATGTTGTAGATGTTGTGGATGCTGTGTGTGTAGATGTTGTAGATGTTGTGGTGTGTAGATGTTGTAGATGTTGTGGTGTGTAGATGTTGTAGATGTTGTGGTGTGTAGATGTTGTAGATGTTGTGGTGTGTAGATGTTGTAGATGTTGTAGATGTTGGGGTCTGTGTAGATGTTGTGGTGTGTAGATGTTGTAGATGTTGTGGATGCTGTGTGTGTAGATGTTGTAGATGTTGTGGTGTGTAGATGTTGTAGATGTTGTGGTGTGTAGATGTTGTAGATGTTGTGGTGTGTGTAGATGTTGTAGATGATGTGGTGTGTGTAGATGTTGTAGATGATGTGGTGTGTGTAGATGTTGTAGATGATGTGGTGTGTGTAGATGTTGTAGATGTTGTGGATGCTGTGTGTGTAGATGTTGTAGATGTTGTGGTGTGTAGATGTTGTAGATGTTGTGTGTGTAGATGTTGTAGATGATGTGGTGTGTGTAGATGTTGTAGATGATGTGGTGTGTGTAGATGTTGTAGATGATGTGGTGTGTAGATAAATGTGTTTATGGTCATAATCCCGGTGGTGCGTACGTGATGAGGGCATGTTGGTCATCAGGGTGAGGGAGTGGAGCACCAGGCACCAGGTTCTGAGGGACGTGTTCGGGTACCAGGCCAGAACGCTCAGGAAACTGCTGATGGAGGCTGGAAGAAAACAAGAGAAGAACATGAAGACCTGCACAGAAACAAACCCCACAGGAACAAACCCCACAGAAACAAACCCCACAGAAACAGTCCAACCAAACAAACACTGGATCTGCTGAGACAAGAGCAGAGAGGTCTGGAGAGACCCTGGAGGGGTGTGTTGGGTTTGGTGAGTACCTTGGTTGAGGGGTGTGTTGGTTTGGTGAGTACCTTGGTTGAGGGGTGTGTTGGTTTGGTGAGTACCTTGGTTGAGGGGGATGGTGGGTTTGGTGAGTACCTTGGTTGAGGGGGATGGTGGGTTTGGTGAGTACCTTGGTTGAGGGGGATGGTGGGTTTGGTGAGTACCTTGGTTGAGGGGGATGGTGGGTTTGGTGAGTACCTTGGTTGAGGGGGATGGTGGGTTTGGTGAGTACCTTGGTTGAGGGGGATGGTGGGTTTGGTGAGTACCTTGGTTGAGGGGGATGGTGGGTACTCTGCTGGCGTTGAACAGAAAGATGTCAGAGCTGCTCTCCTCAGAAGATCCAGCTCCTGTGTTCAGACTCAGGGTCAACCAGAGCTGCAGCAGCGACTCCAGCTGAGGACGAGAGACAAGAGACATCAAACCACCTGTCTCACCTGTACATGTCTCACCTGTACGTGGTGCACCTGTACGTGGTGCACCTGTCTAACCTGTCCCTGTCTCACCTGTACGTGGTGCACCTGCCTCACCTGTACGTGTCTCACCTGTACGTGGTGCACCTGTCTCACCTGTAGGTGGTGCACCTGTCTCACCTGTACGTGGTGCACCTGCCTCACCTGTACGTGTCTCACCTGTACGTGGTGCACCTGTCTCACCTGTACGTGTCTCACCTGTACGTGGTGCACCTGTCTCACCTGTACGTGGTGCACCTGTCTCACCTGTACGTGGTGCACCTGTCTCACCTGTCAGTGTCTCACCTGTACGCGGTGCACCTGCCTCACCTGTACGCGGTGCACCTGTCTCACCTGTACGCGGTGCACCTGTCTCACCTGTACGCGGCGCACCTGTCTCACCTGTACGCGGCGCACCTGTCTCACCTGTACGCGGCGCACCTGCTTCACCTGTACGCGGCGCACCTGTCTCACCTGCACGCGGCGCACCTGTCTCACCTGCACGCGGCGCACCTGTCTCACCTGCACGCGGCGCACCTGCCTCACCTGTTGGTGGTGCACCTGCTTCACCTGTACGCGGCGCACCTGTCTCACCTGCACGCGGCGCACCTGTACGCGGCGCACCTGTCTCACCTGCACACGGCGCACCTGTACGCGGCGCACCTGTACGCGGCGCACCTGTCTCACCTGCACGCGGCGCACCTGTCTCACCTGCACGCGGCGCACCTGTACGCGGCGCACCTGTACGCGGCGCACCTGCCTCACCTGTACGCGGCGCACCTGCCTCACCTGTACGCGGCGCACATGCCTCACCTGTACGCGGCGCACATGTCTCACCTGTACGCGGCGCACATGTCTCACCTGTACGCGATGCACCTGTCTCACCTGTACGCGATGCACCTGTCTCACCTGCACGCGGCACACCTGTCTCACCTGTACGTGGTGCACCTGCAGCAGGCTGAAGAGTTTGTTGAAGCAGGAGCTGAGCAGAGGAACAGACGACGGCTGAAGACTCAGACTGGAGCCTGGAGAACCTCCTCCTCCATGAAGAGCTCTGAGCAGAGAGTCATCTGTACCGTTCGACGACTGAGACACTGAGGAGGAGGAGAGAGGAGGAGAGGAGAGAGGAGGAGGAGAGAAGGAGAGGAGGGGAGGCGAGATGAGAGGAGATGAGAGGAGAGGAGAGAGGAGGAGAGAGGAGGAGAGAGGAGAGGAAGAGAGGAGAGGAGAGAGGAGGAGAGAGGAGAGGAGGAGAGAGGAGAGGAGAGAGGAGGAGAGGAGAGAGGAGGAGAGGAAGAGAGGAGAGGAGAGAGGAGGCGAGAGGAGGAGAGTGCGAGGAGAGGAGAGAGGAGGAGAAGAGGAGAGAGGAGATGAGGCGAGAGGAGAGGCGAGAGGAGAGGCGAGAGGAGGCGAGAGGAGGCGAGAGGAGGCGAGAGGAGGAGAGGAGAGAGGAGGCGAGAGGAGGAGAGTGCGAGGAGAGGAGAGAGGAGGAGAAGAGGAGAGAGGAGATGAGGCGAGAGGAGAGGCGAGAGGAGAGGCGAGAGAAGAGGCGAGAGGAGGAGAGTGCGAGGAGAGGAGAGAGGAGGAGAAGAGGAGAGAGGAGATGAGGCGAGAGGAGAGGCGAGAGGAGAGGCGAGAGAAGAGGCGAGAGGAGGAGAGGAGAGAGGAGGCGAGAGGAGGAGAGTGCGAGGAGAGGAGAGAGGAGGAGAAGAGGAGAGAGGAGATGAGGCGAGAGGAGAGGCGAGAGGACAGGCGAGAGAAGAGGCGAGAGGAGGAGAGGAGAGAGGAGGAGAAGAGGCGAGAGAGGAGAGGAGAGGAGGAGAGGTGAGAGGAGGAGAGGAGAGGAGAGAGGAGGAGAGGAAGAGAGAGGAGAGGAGAGTTGAGAGGAGGAGAGGCGAGAGGAGGAGAGAGGAGGTGAGAGGAGGAGAGTGCGAGAGGAGGAGGGGAGAGAGGAGGAGAGGAGAGAGGAGGAGAGGAAGAGAGGAGAGGAGGAGAGGCGAGAGGAGGAGAGGAGAGGAGAGAGGAGGAGGAGAGGAAGAGAGAGGAGAGGAGAGATGAGAGGAGGAGAGGCGAGAGGCGGAGAGAGGAGGCGAGAGGAGGAGAGTGCGAGAGGAGGAGAGGAGGAGAGAGGAGGAGAGAGGAGAGGAGAGAGGAGGAGAGAGAAGGAGAGGTGGTTTAGATCATTTGACAAAATCACTTTTTCTGAGTCTACTTTGTGTCAGATCCTTTTCTGTCCACCAGGGGGCAGTCTCAGGGTTTGGCCAATTCTGGAAAATCCTGAAACTTTTCTGCACCAGGAGATGTTCCTGAGCTTGTAGGAGTAGGAGTATACCTGAGGACATGGAGCTGGACAGAGCGGCAGTACGGCACAAACTCAACTGAACACCTCCGTCTGCCATTTTGCAAACAAATTTTATGATTTTATGTGTAGCTACAGAAAAAATGCCCCAGGATCAATGGAGTTTATATTGTGTTTGTGTTGGGGGAATATTTCCTCATGTTTCTCGTATTAAAAGTGTAAAACTCGTATCTCCATGTCTCTGGTTTTAAACGTGTCTATAACTTTAAGTAAAAACTGATTGTGTAACATACCGTTGTTGGCGTTGGAGGTGAGGGCCTGAAGGATGGAGTCCGCCTGAAGAGTGGCCATCATCTTCAACATGAGCTCCGCCTGCTGCTCCAGCCCCACCTCCAGACGAGCGTCCAGAGCTGGAGGACGAGAGGAGGTCAGAAGATAAAAGAACAAAACCACCACCTCGTCAGTGTCGACGAAAGACTACGTCAGAACTGGATATGATAAAAACACTCCAGTACCTTGTGAGACGGACACCGACAGGCCCTGGCTGCTCTGCTTCTCCACGGTGGCGGGGGGCTTGGACACCGGGATGCCCACGCCACCGATATAAGGGTTGTACCCGTACGAGCCGTAGTCCGCGCCCCAGTAATCGTACCATGTGCTGCTGATGGGCTGAGGAGACAAGAGGAAAACTCTGAGCTCTAAAGACACAAGAACCAAAACAGCGTGTGCTGCTGCTGAAGCTGAGGTCGGACTGAAACGTCACGAGAAACCGAACTGATCAGTGGTTTCAGCAGTTCGTACGTGTGGGGGGAGAGTGTTCCAGAGTGTCCCAGAGCACAGGGGCCTGGACACAGAAGGTTCCATCTCCCACGATCTGCAACCTGGAGCGGGGAACGGTGAGCTGTGAGGAGCAGCAGAGTGTCCTGGAGGGTGTGAAGGTCTGGAGCAGGTCTGAGAGGTGCTGAGGGACCTGGGCATGGAGGGTGTGAAGGTCTGGAGCAGGTCTGAGAGGTTCTGAGGGACCTGGGCATGGAGGGTGTGAAGGTCTGGAGCAGGTCTGAGAGGTTCTGAGGGACCTGGGCATGGAGGGTGTGAAGGTCTGGAGCAGGTCTGAGAGGTTCTGAGGGACCTGGGCATGGAGAGTGTGAAGGTCTGGAGCAGGTCTGAGAGGTTCTGAGGGACCTGGGCATGGAGGGTGTGAAGGTCTGGAGCAGGTCTGAGAGGTTCTGAGGGACCTGGGCGTGGAGAGTGTGAAGGTCTGGAGCAGGTCTGAGAGGTTCTGAGGGACCTGGAGAGTGTGAAGGTCTGGAGCAGGTCTGAGAGGTTCTGAGGGACCTGGGCATGGAGGGTGTGAAGGTCTGGAGCAGGTCTGAGAGGTGCTGAGGGACCTGGGCATGGAGGGTGTGAAGGTCTGGAGCAGGTCTGAGAGGTGCTGAGGGACCTGGGCATGGAGGGTGTGAAGGTCTGGAGCAGGTCTGAGAGGTTCTGAGGGACCTGGGCATGGAGAGTGTGAAGGTCTGGAGCAGGTCTGAGAGGTTCTGAGGGACCTGGGCGTGGAGAGTGTGAAGGTCTGGTGCAGGTCTGAGAGGTTCTAAGGGACCTGGAGAGTGTGAAGGTCTGGTGCAGGTCTGAGAGGTGCTGAGGGACCTGGGCGTGGAGAGTGTGAAGGTCTGGAGCAGGTCTGAGAGGTTCTGAGGGACCTGGGCGTGGAGAGTGTGAAGGTCTGGTGCAGGTCTGAGAGGTTCTGAGGGACCTGGGCGTGGAGAGTGTGAAGGTCTGGAGCAGGTCTGAGAGGTTCTGAGGGACCTGGGCGTGGAGAGTGTGAAGGTCTGGAGCAGGTCTGAGAGGTGCTGAGGGACCTGGGCTTGGAGGAAGAGGAGGAGCAGCAGAGTGTCCTGGAGGGTGTGAAGGTCTGGAGCAGGTCTGAAAGGTTCTAAGGGACCTGGTGTGAGGGAGAACCCTGGCAGCAGAGGTTTGGATGTTTTAAAGCTTGTCCAGAGGCTTTTGGGACTCCGTCGCAATAGTCCAGGCAGGAGGCAACGGACGAGCGGATAAATGTTTGAGTAACTGAGTCAGGGAGAGAGGGACGGAGGCGGGAGGTGTTGTGGAGGTGGTAAAAGTCAGATTTTGTGACTGATTAGAGGTAGGGTTAAAGGAGAGGGTTGTGGACTGTTGGGGAGGGGCGGATGTCATTGAGCACCAGATCTCCAACCTTCTGGAGCAGAGTTCTGGTGGCCACAACCATGAGCTATTGTTGTTGTTGAACTTGAGGAAGTTGGATGATTCAGGTCTCAAGTCCTGGTTTAGACCCGGTCCTCAGTCCTGAAGACGGTGAGGCGGGTGGAAGGTTTGGTGGAGATGTTGTGTATCGTCGGCGTGTGAGTGGAAGTCCGTGTTTACGTACGTTAGAGGAGCTGTGTTGTTCTTACCTTAAAGACTTTGGCGGCGAGAGGATCTTTTTCCAGATCAATATCTAAAGGATCAATATCGACATCCATGAGGTCCTGCAGAAGGTCAAAGTCTATGTCTTTGTCCTTCTCCAGAGCGGCCAGAGGGGGCGCTAGAGGAGCAGCCAGAGGAGAAGCCAGAGGAGGGGCACCTACGGGACACGACACGTCAGCAAACGCACAAACCACCACAACAAACGCACAAACCACCACAACAAACGCACAAACCACCACAACAAATGCACAAACCACCACAACAAACGCACAAACCACCACAACAAACGCACAAACGCCACAACAAACGCACAAACGCCACAACAAACGCACAAAACACCACAACAAACGCACAAAACGCCACAACAAACGCACAAAACACCACAACAAACGCACAAAACGCCACAACGCACAAAACGCCACAACAAACGCACAAAACACCACAACGCACAAAACACCACAACAAACGCACAAAACACCACAACAAACGCACAAAATACCACAACAAACGCACAAAACACCACAACAAACGCACAAAACACCACAACTGCACCGACTTTGCTCAGTGTATAGAACAGACAATACAAGACTCTAACCTGACACTGAGTGTGTGTGTTGTGTGTGTTGTGTGTGTGTATATGTGCGTATGTACATGTGTGTACATGTTACACACCTTGAAACACCGCTGTGTTGTTGGCCGCTCCGGCGATTATATCGGGGACCAAACCTTCGTCCAAACTGTCCACCAGGGGCACCGGAGCGGACGGGGGCAGAGACTCGTCACAGTCCACACTGCCCCCTGCTGACGAAGACGAGGCGCCGTCATCAGGGACAGGAACGTCCTCCATCACGTCCAGAGACACCGAGGACTGGAGCTCACCTGGAGGAGAGAGGAGGGGTCACACCGGGACTAACCTGGGACTACACCGGGGACTACACCGGGGACTACACCGGGACTAAACCAGGGCTGAACCAGGGCTGAACCAGGGACTAAACGGGACAGGAGGGTCACCTGCGAGGATGTCTTGGAGCATACAGGTGAGGCTGTACTGGGCCCAGGCTCCGCCCCAGGCGATGTCTCCTCTGTTGAAGTCCGTCCCCACCAGCAGGAGGAGCAGTCGCTCCAGCTGCTGCTCCGACACCACCTCACACAGGTGGATGGTCGGCCGCGTGGCGTTGGCGATCCGAGCTAAAACCTGCAGGGAAACAATCGGAATACGATTATGCAACAACTTCCAATAGAATGTTCCTTTTTGAACGTTTGGACGACTGCAAACTGAAGGTGTTTTGGAGAGGTCAGCAGCACAACCTTCAGACTCTGGAGTTTAAAAACCTCAACTTCAGCTAAATTCGTCGTAAAGTGTCTGCGTTCAAATATGGACGTACAGCTCGAGGTGTTTGGCACCGTTTTCGCTCCATGGTGTGAATTCGTGTAACGTGCGTGTTTTTGTGTCCTTGGGCAAGACACATGCAACCGACCATGATGGAGAACGTCCTGGTTCCTCATGAATGTTGGTCGTGTGATTAGAGGAAGAACTGAAGAACGTCACTTAATCCAGGCTGGTAAACATCGTGCGTTCACTTTCGTACCTTGCAGACGAACAGCAGCAGGTCGGCGTGGCAGGTGAAGTCCATGGAGAGCAGAAACAGAGCGAGTTTCTGAACCACAGAGATGCAGCGTTCATGAGACAGTGTGAAGGGCAGAGGCTCCACCTCCGCTGCCTCCTTCACCGCCGCCGCCTCCGAGTCCAGAGACGAGCGCGGCCACTCGGCCGTACGACGAAGACGGATCAGGTCCTTAAAGTGCTGTACACACAGAGACGGGTCAATATCACATTCAGGGACACTTACACATTTACACACACAGACCTTGGACGTGGCCTGCTTGAGCCTGGCCTGTTCCACCAGGAGCTTGTAGGAGGAACCTTTATTGGTCTGGATCTTCTCCTTCTCGATCTGCTCCACCAAAGCTTTCTGTTTGGCTTTCAGCAAGTTCAGCTGCTGCACACAAAGAGACGCATCATTAGAGGAGTTCAGGGAGGACCAGGTCAGAGGAGTTCAGGGAGGACCAGGTCAGAGGAGTTCAGGGAGCACCAGGACAGAGGAGTTCAGGGAGCACCAGGACAGAGGAGTTCAGGGAGGACCAGGACAGAGGAGTTCAGGGAGGACCAGGTCAGAGGAGTTCAGGGAGCACCAGGACAGAGGAGTTCAGGGAGCACCAGGTCAGAGGAGTTCAGGGAGCACCAGGTCAGAGGAGTTCAGGGAGCACCAGGACAGAGGAGTTCAGGGAGGACCAGGACAGAGGAGTTCAGGGAGGACCAGGTCAGAGGAGTTCAGGGAGCACCAGGACAGAGGAGTTCAGGGAGGACCAGGTCAGAGGAGTTCAGGGAGGACCAGGTCAGAGGAGTTCAGGGAGCACCAGGTCAGAGGAGTTCAGGGAGCACCAGGTCAGAGGAGTTCAGGGAGCACCAGGACAGAGGAGTTCAGGGAGGACCAGGACAGAGGAGTTCAGGGAGGACCAGGTCAGAGGAGTTCAGGGAGCACCAGGTCAGAGGAGTTCAGGGAGCACCAGGACAGAGGAGTTCAGGGAGCACCAGGACAGAGGAGTTCAGGGAGCACCAGGTCAGAGGAGTTCAGGGAGCACCAGGTCAGAGGAGTTCAGGGAGGACCAGGACAGATGAGTTCAGGGAGGACCAGGTCAGAGGAGTTCAGGGAGGACCAGGTCAGAGGAGTTCAGGGAGCACCAGGTCAGAGGAGTTCAGGGAGCACCAGGTCAGAGGAGTTCAGGGAGCACCAGGTCAGAGGAGTTCAGGGAGCACCAGGTCAGAGGAGTTCAGGGAGCACCAGGTCAGAGGAGTTCAGGGAGCACCAGGACAGAGGAGTTCAGGGAGGACCAGGTCAGAGGAGTTCAGGGAGCACCAGGACAGAGGAGTTCAGGGAGGACCAGGACAGAGGAGTTCAGGGAGGACCAGGTCAGAGGAGTTCAGGGAGCACCAGGTCAGAGGAGTTCAGGGAGGACCAGGACAGAGGAGTTCAGGGAGGACCAGGTCAGAGGAGTTCAGGGAGCACCAGGTCAGAGGAGTTCAGGGAGGACCAGGACAGAGGAGTTCAGGGAGGACCAGGTCAGAGGAGTTCAGGGAGCACCAGGTCAGAGGAGTTCAGGGAGGACCAGGTCAGAGGAGTTCAGGGAGCACCAGGTCAGAGGAGTTCAGGGAGCACCAGGTCAGAGGAGTTCAGGGAGGACCAGGTCAGAGGAGTTCAGGGAGGACCAGGTCAGAGGAGTTCAGGGAGCACCAGGTCAGAGGAGTTCAGGGAGGACCAGGTCAGAGGAGTTCAGGGAGCACCAGGTCAGAGGAGTTCAGGGAGGACCAGGACAGAGGAGTTCAGGGAGGACCAGGACAGAGGAGTTCAGGGAGCACCAGGTCAGAGGAGTTCAGGGAGCACCAGGTCAGAGGAGTTCAGGGAGGACCAGGTCAGAGGAGTTCAGGGAGGACCAGGTCAGAGGAGTTCAGGGAGCACCAGGTCAGAGGAGTTCAGGGAGCACCAGGACAGAGGAGTTCAGGGAGCACCAGGTCAGAGGAGTTCAGGGAGGACCAGGTCAGAGGAGTTCAGGGAGCACCAGGACAGAGGAGTTCAGGGAGGACCAGGTCAGAGGAGTTCAGGGAGCACCAGGTCAGAGGAGTTCAGGGAGGACCAGGACAGAGGAGTTCAGGGAGGACCAGGTCAGAGGAGTTCAGGGAGCACCAGGACAGAGGAGTTCAGGGAGGACCAGGTCAGAGGAGTTCAGGGAGGACCAGGTCAGAGGAGTTCAGGGAGGACCAGGACAGAGGAGTTCAGGGAGCACCAGGTCAGAGGAGTTCAGGGAGGACCAGGACAGAGGAGTTCAGGGAGGACCAGGTCAGAGGAGTTCAGGGAGCACCAGGACAGAGGAGTTCAGGGAGCACCAGGACAGAGGAGTTCAGGGAGCACCAGGTCAGTTCAAAACAAAAACAACTGGGGCTCAAGCACACCATTTCAAAAGTTGATGAATTCCTCCTCCTTGCCTCCCCATCTCTCTGTCCCCCTCGTCCTCTCTTCTCGTGGACGTTTACCTGTTTGTGGTGGACCAGTTGCTTCCTGATCTTCCTGGAGTAGAGTCGGTCCAAACTGGAGTTTCCTTTAGAAGCTCGACTGGAGCTCTGGGACTGGAGGCTGTTATTGATGAAGCTCCACTGGATCCCTGCAAACATCAAACATCACACCAGGGTGAAGGAGAACTCTGGGTTACACCTGCATTTGACCCGTCCTTCAGAGTCTCTGGGTTAAACCTGGCAGGAGCAGTGGGACCATCTCCAGATCCTGTGCTAGACTTGGTCAGGACCTGGAGGACTTGACCTGCTGTACACGTTTTGGGTTGATGACCAGGGGAAGCCCATGCAAACTCCAAACAGAAACGCCCGGGAGTAGAACCAGAAACCTTCTCGCTGTGAGGTGGTGGATAGTTTTACCTGAGCAGCTCCTGTCCCTCTCCTTTCCTCCCAGGTGCTTTTTGGCTCCTGAAGCTTCGTCTTCAATACTGGCCACAGAGTCCAAGAGTCTGGAGACCAACATCACCACCCAGCTGATCATCGGGATGTCCAGCACTCCTGAAGACGCAAGAAACACACTTTAACACACAAAAAACACACAAAACACTCCTGAGGACGCAAGAAACACACTTTAACACACACAAAACACTGCTGAAGACGCAAGAAACACACTTTAACACACACAAAACACTGCTGAAGACGCAAGAAACACACTTTAACACACAAAAAACACACAAAACACTCCTGAGGACGCAAGAAACACACTTTAACACACACAAAACACTGCTGAAGACGCAAGAAACACACTTTAACACACAAAAAACACACAAAACACTCCTGAATAGGGATGCCAACAAATAATCGACTTACAATTAATTGTCGATCAAGACGTTGGCCGAACAAAATGCATTAATTGTAACTAATCGCTAGAGGGCGCTACTCTGGAATGTGAACACGAGATGCGAACCCACTCGCGAGAAAGACCATAGTGTTACATCATGTAACTTACATGCCGCCGCGCACCCGTGGTCACGAAACAAGAGCCGCAATTCTGGTTTAGACCTGGTCTAGTCCTGGGCAGGGCACCGCGCTCATTCAACGGCACTGCCACGTCCCGGGACGCGACGCGCACCAACCCCTTGGAGAAGTGTGCGACACGTGCAGCACCGGCGCGAGGCCACGCGTACACCGGGGCTGCGAGCACGAAATCGAACTGCGGCACCCGGACCGCGTCCTCTCAGCCCGAGCCACAAACCAGCCGCACGAAACCAGCAAAGAGCGGCACGTGCTGGTTTAATCCCGGTTTAGTCCAGGTCTAGACCTGGTCCAGTCCTGATTTAGACCTGGTCTAAACCAGGTCTAGACCTGGTTTAGTCCACGTTTAGTCCTGGTCTTGTCTCTTAGCCAATCAGGACGCAGAACACAACGTTACACGATAAAAAAAATAATAAATAAAAAATCCGCGAAACAGCGAGGCCGCGAACAGTGAACCGCGATAGAGCGAGGGATTACTGTATTTTGTTATTCAGCATCAATACATTTGTCTGCTTTTTACTAAGGAATAATTAATTGAGGAATATACAATATAATAATACTATGATATATTTATGACTCAGTGTTATGTTACTATAGCTTATATTCTTAAAGGTCCCATGGCATGAAATTTTCACTTTCTGAGGTTTTTGAACGTTAATGTGAGCTCCCCTACCCTGTTTAGCCCCCCCCATGGTTAAAAGTTGCGAAATGTCTAAACTGAGCATTTGCGATCCTTTTCTGCTTTACAAAAAATCAGAGCTCAAATGGGCGAGTTTGAACAAGGCACCTTATTGACGTCAGATCGAAAAAAGAAATGCAAATGCAGTTCCACCCCCGTCTGTCTGTACTCAGCGTCTCTGTAAATCACGCCCAGAGAGTTTGGACTGTGAATGCGCTAGGCAATGCGAAATGCGTTTTTTTATTTGTCTGGAGGCACGTCCGAGTGTTTCTAGGCTCGGAAGTCCTTTATCTGAGCCTCTGGACCTTTGAACAGCAGTGGTTTAATTTTATTTTCTGTGGAAATGTGTTTATTTTTCAATGGAACGCTTCAAATCTCTCCCCCCGTGCAAAAACAAGGAAATGGATCAGCTGAGAGCGAGAGCGGAGAGTTTGGCCACGCCCCCACCCTCTACTATAGGCCAGCTCTTTTCTCCTCATTTGCATTCAAGCAACAACGCCCAGAATAAAGTGTTTGAGATATTTATGACTCTTTCTCATCTTATCTCTGTTTCTCATGCACTGAGTGTTGATTTTGAAGAAGGATTCATTTACAGTATTAGGGAACCATTAAGCAGCCATATAAAAGCATCAACAAGTACCATGTCATGGGAGTCTTTAAAAACCCAATTGAAACACTAAAATTCTGGTGAAAAACGCCGCTTATCAATTAATCGTAAGTCGATCGATAAGGTCAATCAACTATAGATGAATGAATTAATCGATAATTTGCATCCCTACTCCTGAAGACGCATGAAACCCTCTAACACACAAAACACTGAATGTGTGTCTGTGCGTTTGTTCGTTTGTGTATGTGTTCGTTTGTTAATTTCTGTTCATTTGTGTGTTTGTGCGTTCGTTCGTTTGTCTGTGCGTTTGTGCATTTGTTTGTCTGTTTGTGCGCTGGTTTGTTTGTGCGTTGTTTGTTTGTGCGTTGTTTGTTTGTGCGTTGTTTGTTTGTGCGTTTGTGCATTTGTTTGTCTGTTTGTGCGCTGGTTTGTTTGTGCGTTGTTTGTTTGTGCGTTGTTTGTTTGTGCGTTGTTTGTTTGTGCGTTGTTTGTTTGTGCGTTGTTTGTTTGTGCGTGTGCGTTGGTTTGTTTGTGCACTGGTTTGTGTGTTTGTTGTGTACCTGTACCTTCGGTCCTCCGGGGGCGCTGCTCTGTGTGTCTGTGTGTTCGTTCGTGTGTCTGTGTGTTCGTTCGTGTGCCTGTGTGTTCTTTTGTGTGTTTGTTTGTTTGTGTGCTCATTTGTCTTTGTGCGTTTGTCTGTTTGTTGTGTACCTGTACCTTCGGTCCTCCGGGGGCGCTGCTCTGTGTGTCTGTCTGTGCGTTTGTTTGTCTGTTTGTGCGTCTGTTGTGTACCTGTACCTTCGGTCCTCCGGGGGCGCTGCTCTGTGTGTTCATTTGTGCGTTCGTTTGTCTGTTTGTGCGTTTGTCTTTGTGTGTTAATTTGTCTTTGTGCGTTTGTTTGTCTATTTGTGCGTTGTTTTGTGCGTCTGTTGTGCAGCTGTACCTTCGGTCCTCCGGGGGGCGCTGCTCTGGGACGGCTGCTGTAGTGGACACAGCAGAGAGTCGAGCAGGTTCAGAAGTCCCTCCAGAACTCCACTGTTCCCGAGAGAACGCTGACCGATACAGGAGAGCAGCATGAAGACCCTGAGGAGACACGAGGAGACGTGAACATCTGAGGAGACACGAGGAGACGAGAACATCTGAGGAGACACGAGGAGAGACGAGAACATCTGAGGAGACACGAGGAGACGTGAACATCTGAGGAGACACGAGGAGACGTGAACATCTGAGGAGACACGAGGAGAGACGAGAACATCTGAGGAGACACGAGGAGACGTGAACATCTGAGGAGACACGAGGAGAGACGAGAACATCTGAGGAGACACGAGGAGACGTGAACATCTGAGGAGACACGAGGAGACGTGAACATCTGAGGAGACACGAGGAGAGACGAGAACATCTGAGGAGACACGAGGAGAGACGAGAACATCTGAGGAGACACGAGGAGAGACGAGAACATCTGAGGAGACACGAGGAGACACGTGAACATCGGAGGAGACACGAGGAGACGTGAACATCTGAGGAGACACGAGGAGACACGTGAACATCTGAGGAGACACGAGGAGACGTGAACATCTGAGGAGACACGAGGAGAGACGAGAACATCTGAGGAGACACGAGGAGAGACGAGAACATCTGAGGAGACACGAGGAGACACGTGAACATCTGAGGAGACACGAGGAGACACGTGAACATCGGAGGAGACACGAGGAGACGTGAACATCTGAGGAGACACGAGGAGACACGTGAACATCTGAGGAGAGACGAGGAGAGACGAGAACATCTGAGGAGACACGAGGAAACGTGAACATCTGAGGAGACACGAGGAGACGTGAACATCTGAGGAGACACGAGGAGACACGTGAACATCTGAGGAGAGACGAGGAGAGACGTGAACATCTGAGGAGAGACGAGGAGAGACGAGAACATCTGAGGAGAGACGAGGAGAGACGAGAACATCTGAGGAGACACGAGGAGAGACGAGAACATCTGAGGAGACACGAGGAGAGACGAGAACATCTGAGGAGACACGAGGAGAGACGAGAACATCTGAGGAGACACGAGGAGAGACGAGAACATCTGAGGAGACACGAGGAGAGACGAGAACATCTGAGGAGAGACGAGAACATCTGAGGAGACACGAGAACATCTGAGGAGAGACGAGAACATCTGAGGAGAGACGAGGAGAGACATGAACATCTGAGGAGACACGAGGAGACACGTGAACATCAGAGGAGAGACGAGGAGAGGACTTTTCCTCAAAGGTACTTCTCATACGTCTTCAGCAGTTCTGAGGTGGAGCAGTACAGGAGAGATTTCTGAGGTGATGAATTTCATTTAATTTATTTTCTGTGTAATGACTAAAGAACCGATTCATACAAGATGATCCCACAGGAAAACTTGGGCTTTTTGTGTTTGGACAGTCTGAAGGTGCAGCTGAGAGAATCGTTGGTGTCTCTCTCCCCTCCCTGCAGCCACCTCACCCGCCTCACCCTCTGGGTGATCCCACCCACCCATCCAACTGCCTCTTCAGTCTGCTGCCATCAGGAAGGAGACTGAGGAGCCTCAGGGCCAAGACCAGCAGACTGAAAGACAGCTTCATCCACCAAGCTGTCAGGATGCTCAACTCTCTCCCAATCACACTGCTGCTTAAATCACACTGACACTGCTGCTTAAACGACACTGACGCTGCTGCTTAAACAACACTGATGCTTAAACGACACTGACGCTGCTGCTTAAACGACACTGACGCTGCTGCTTAAACGACACTGATGCTTAAATGACACTGATGCTTAAACGACACTGATGCTTAAATTACACTGATGCTTAAACGACACTGACGCTGCTTAAATGACACTGATGCTTAAATGACACTGACACTGCTGCTTAAATGACACTAAGGCTACGTTTATATGATGACAGTTTGAACAGAAGATGCAAAAGTGGCGTTGCGTCTTCACTTTTTATTCCACGTTTAGACGAGCGTTTTCGGGAGGAACTCTGCGTGCATACTGTGACGCAAAAGTGTGTGGAAATGGATTGGGTATGCACGCCAGGCAGATAGGTGGCGCTGTGATACATTATCACCATGACCATGCGCATGTGTAGAATCTTCCTTAATTTATTTACTTTATTTAATTTACTTATCTTTTTAATTTCATCTTAATCAATTTAATTTATTTAACTTACTTAATTTACTTTATAAATATAAATATCCAGATATGGTGACGTAAACACGTACGGGACGTCAGCAGATTTGACCAGAGTTTTGCGTCTTGGGCAGTGTAGACGAAAACGCTACAGCGGAGCGTATTCAAGTTTTACACTTGGAGGGCGGGTTCAGTTTTTTGTGTTTTTAAGCCGCCAAAACGCCGTCACCGACTAAACGAAAGGCCCATAAAATATTTTGTCATTTTTACCTGTAAGCGTTCTCGTGTAAACAAATGACAGTGCTGCTTAAATTACTGACACTGCTGCTTAAATGACACAGCTGCTTAAATTACACTGGCACTGCTGCTTAAAGGGATAGTTTGTTTTTTACGTTAATCTGTATGGGTTTCCTTCTAAAAGTTCCGTGTGTTGACACATACTTACCTCTGACAGTCTCAGCTGATCCCGGTTCAGCTCGCTTTCTGGAGCTCAGGTAATTAGGTCCGGTAACTTCTCTAGAACATTAAATAAAGCTTGTTTTTCTTCTCAAAACAAAACATTTGTCCGAAAGGTGATATATTTGCGTCCCAAACAGTTGTCAAGGAAACATCCAGCAGCGAACTAAGCGATCGCGTATTGTGTCTGACGACTTGTATCACAGCGCGCATATCAACTGTATCAGCCTGTTCACCTTTAGCTTTAGCGGAAGTGTACGGCAGATGTGGTCCGCCGCAAGGGGAAGTTTACAAGTGAACAGGCTGATACGCTAACGTTAGCGCAGTAGTAGTAGATGTACTTTTTCTACAGGTATATGTGATGTTTTAGTCGTCGTAGTAGTAGTAGTAGTAGTAGTTGTAGTTGTACTTTTTCTACAGGTATATGTGATGTTTTAGTAGTAGTAGTAGTAGTAGTAGTAGTAGTTGTAGTTGTACTTTTTCTACAGGTATATGTGATGTTTTAGTAGTAGTAGTAGTAGTAGTAGTAGTAGTAGTAGTAGTAGTAGTAGTAGTAGTAGTAGTAGTAGTAGTAGTAGTAGTAGTAGTAGTAGTAGTAGTAGTTGTACTTTTACTACAGGTATGTGATGTGATCGCTTAGTTCGCTGCTGGATGTTTCGTGGACAACTGTTTGGGACGCAAATATATCACCTTTCGGACAAATGTTTTGTTTTGAGAAGAAAAACAAGCTTTATTTAATGTTCTAGAGAAGTTACCGGACCTAATTACCTGAGCTCCAGAAAGCGAGCTGACCCGGGATCAGCTGAGAGTGTCAGAGGTAAGTATGTGTCAACACACGGAACTTTTAGAAGGAAACCCATACAGATTAACGTAAAAAACACACTATCCCTTTAAATGACACATTTGAGCTTTATTCCGCTCCACATTGTGTGTTTTACTTATTTGTATTATACACAAGCCTTTTGTACTTTTACTACAGGTATATGTGATGTTTTAGTCATGGTAGTAGTAGTAGTAGTAGTAGTAGCAGTAGTATTAGTAGCAGTAGTAGTTGTACTTTTTCTACAGGTATATGTGATGTTTTAGTCGTAGTAGTAGTAGTAGTAGTAGTAGTAGTAGTTGTACTTTTTCTACAGGTATATGTGATGTTTTAGTCGTAGTAGTAGTAGTAGTAGTAGTAGTAGTAGTTGTACTTTTTCTACAGGTATATGTGATGTTTTAGTCGTAGTAGTAGTAGTAGTAGTACTTTTGCTACAGGTATATGTGATGTTTTAGTCGTAGTAGTAGTAGTACTTTTGCTACAGGTATATGTGATGTTTTAGTCGTAGTAGTAGTTTTTCTACAGGTATATGTGATGTTTTAGTCGTAGTAGTAGTAGTAGTAGTTTTTCTACAGGTATATGTGATGTTTTAGTAGTAGTAGTAGTAGTAGTTGTACTTTTTCTACAGGTATATGTGATGTTTTAGTAGTAGTAGTAGTAGTAGTAGTAGTTGTACTTTTTCTACAGGTATATGTGATGTTTTAGTCGTCGTAGTAGTAGTAGTAGTAGTAGTAGTAGTAGTAGTAGTAGTAGTAGTAGTAGTAGTAGTAGTAGTAGTAGTAGTAGATGTACTTTTTCTACAGGTATATGTGATGTTTTAGTCGTCGTAGTAGTAGTAGTAGTAGTAGTTGTAGTAGTAGTTGTACTTTTTCTACAGGTATATGTGATGTTTTAGTAGTAGTAGTAGTAGTAGTAGTAGTAGTAGTAGTAGTAGTAGTAGTAGTAGTAGTAGTAGTAGTAGTAGTAGTAGTAGTTGTACTTTTACTACAGGTATATGTGATGTTTTAGTCGTAGTAGTAGTAGTACTTTTGCTACAGGTATATGTGATGTTTTAGTCGTAGTAGTAGTAGTAGTAGTAGTAGTAGTAGTAGTAGTAGTAGTAGTAGTAGTAGTACTTTTGCTACAGGTATATGTGATGTTTTAGTCGTAGTAGTAGTAGTAGTAGTAGTAGTAGTAGTACTTTTGCTACAGGTATATGTGATGTTTTAGTCGTAGTAGTAGTAGTACTTTTGCTACAGGTATATGTGATGTTTTAGTCGTAGTAGTAGTAGTAGTAGTACTTTTGCTACAGGTATATGTGATGTTTTAGTCGTAGTAGTAGTAGTAGTAGTAGTAGTACTTTTGCTACAGGTATATGTGATGTTTTAGTCGTAGTAGTAGTAGTAGTAGTAGTAGTAGTAGTAGCAGTAGTAGTAGTTGTACTTTTGCTACAGGTATATGTGATGTTTTAGTCGTAGTAGTAGTAGTAGTAGTAGTAGTAGTAGTACTTTTGCTACAGGTATATGTGATGTTTTAGTCCTGGTGCTTATTGTCTTGTTTATCACATGTTTTCTGTTCACTGTGGGCCTAGGGGGCGCTGTACATATGGTTTATGTGGCTGACTGAGCAGAAGACCTGGACATGAGGACAGAGAACTCGTGTCCTGAGAAGGTCTGGTGTAGTCGAGATGTTTATGTTGGTTTGGGGTTTATAAATCAGGATTAGTTTTGTACCGGTCTTGAGGAAATATGAGCAGTTGTTCTGAGTTGTAGAGTTCTTGTAGGACGTTGGAGAGGAACTGTCCCCACCACCTCTCCGCCCCACACAGCTGCACCAGGAGGAGGCCAGCGTGGAGCCGGATCTTCGGGGTCCCGCTGATGCACAGGTGCTTAAAGAGCTCCTCACACGCCTCCGAGTGGAACGTGGACTGAAGAACTGACGGAACAGAGTGACCTGAGGAACGACGACAACGACCAACATCAAGTTCAACGAAAAATCAATACACGTTTGTAAAGGAACTCATCTGAACCTGATCATCTCCAGGTGTTCTTCAAAATAAACCCAGAGGAACACAGAGGACTTCACTAAAGGCTTTTATTTTGGAATAGGAACCAGGAGAGATCTCTAGATGTCTCAAACCAGGACTGGACCAGGACTAGAACTGGACTAGAACCAGGACTAGAACCAGGACTGGACCAGGACTAGGACTGGACTAGGACTGGACCAGGACTGGACCAGGACTAGACCAGGACTGGACCAGGACTAGACCAGGTCTAGGACTGGACTAGAACCAGGACTAGAACCAGGACTAGAACCAGGACTAGGACTGGACTAGGACTGGACTAGGACTGGACCAGGACTGGACCAAGACTGGACCAGGACTAGACCAGGACTAGAACTGGACTAGAACCAGGACTAGAACCAGGACTAGAACCAGGACTAGAACCAGGACTAGACCAGGACTAGGACTGGACTAGAACTGGACTAGAACCAGGACTGGGCCAACACTCAACCAGGACTGGACCAGGACTAGACCAGAATTAGACCAGGACTAGAACCAGGTCTAGAACTGGACTAGAACCAGGACTGGACCCAGGACTAGACCCAGGACTAGAACTGGACTAGACCCAGGACTGAACCAGGACTGGACCAGAATTAGACCAGGACTAGAACCAGGTCTAGAACTGGACTAGAACCAGGACTGGACCAGGACTGGACCAGGACTGGACCAGGACTAGAACCAGGACTAGAACCAGGACTAGACCCAGGACTAGAACTGGACTAGACCCAGGACTGGACCAAGACTGGACCAAGACTGGACCAGAATTAGACCAGGACTAGAACCAGGTCTAGAACTGGACTAGAACCAGGACTGGACCAGGACTGGACCAGGACTAGAACCAGGACTGGACCAGGATTAGAACCAGGACTAGGAGAGATCTCTGGAGGACTGTAGAACTTGAGTGTTGTGAGGAGCCCAGTCCAGACCGTACCGTTGTTGGCGTGCAGCAGGCTCAGCAGAGTGTCCAGCAGGTATCTGATGATGGTCCTGAGCTGCTCCGTGGACGAGTTCTGGACCAGGTCTTGGGGTTTGGGTTTGTCGCAGTCGGACAGGAGTTTTCGGGAGGCGCCCAGAGACACCCGCAGACGCTGCACTGCATGATGGGAAAGATTGAGCTGCAGCTGGAGCTGGATGCAGTCCTGATACGCCGAGAAGACCCGCTGGTCCTCCTCCACCACTTTGTCCGGTTTCCGCAGGAAGTACTGAGCGTTATTGGCGCTGTTCAGAGGAGGAAGGTCGATGCTCTGAAGAAGAGTCTCCAGACGATGGCACGCCAAGTTATATCTGCGGAGAGGAGAGGCCCGTTAAGACTGAACCAGGACTGGAACCAGGACTGGAACAGGACTAACTAGGACGAGAACAGGACTAGAACCAGGACTGGAACCAGGACTGGAACCAGGACTGGAACCAGGACTAACTAGGACTAGAACAGGATTACAACAGGACTAACTAGGACTAGAACCAGGACTCGAACCAGGACTAGAACCCAGGACTAGACCAGGAGTAGAACCAGGAGGTTGTGGGTTGTGTTCCTGATCTGTGGAGGTTGTGGGTTGTGTTCCTGATCTGTGGAGGTTGTAGGTTGTGTTCCTGATCTCTGGAGGTTGTGGGTTGTGTTCCTGATCTGTGGGGGTTGTGGGTTGTCCTCCTGATCTGTGGAGGTTGTGGGTTGTCCTCCTGATCTGTGGAGGTTGTGGGTTGTGTTCCTGATCTGTGGAGGTTGTGGGTTGTGTTCCTGATCTGTGGAGGTTGTGGGTTGTGTTCCTGATCTCTGGAGTTGGTGGGTTGTCCTCCTGATCTGTGGAGGTTGTGGGTTGTGTTCCTGATCTGTGGAGGTTGTGGGTTGTGTTCCTGATCTCTGGAGGTTGTGGGTTGTGTTCCTGATCTCTGGAGTTGGTGGGTTGTCCTCCTGATCTGTGGAGGTTGTGGGTTGTCCTCCTGATCTCTGGAGGTTGTGGGTTGTCCTCCTGATCTCTGGAGGTTGTGGGTTGTGTTCCTGATCTGTGGAGGTTGTAGGTTGTGTTCCTGATCTCTGGAGGTTGTGGGTTGTGTTCCTGATCTGTGGAGGTGGTGGGTTGTGTTCCTGATCTGTGGAGGTTGTAGGTTGTGTTCCTGATCTCTGGAGGTTGTAGGTTGTCCTCCTGATCTGTGGAGGTTGTGGGTTGTGTTCCTGATCTGTGGAGGTTGTAGGTTGTCCTCCTGATCTGTGGAGGTTGTGGGTTGTGTTCCTGATCTGTGGAGGTTGTGGGTTGTGTTCCTGATCTGTGGAGGTTGTGGGTTGTGTTCCTGATCTGTGGAGGTTGTGGGTTGTGTTCCTGATCTGTGGAGGTTGTAGGTTGTGTTCCTGATCTCTGGAGGTTGTGGGTTGTGTTCCTGATCTGTGGAGGTTGTGGGTTGTGTTCCTGATCTGTGGAGGTTGTAGGTTGTGTTCCTGATCTGTGGAGGTTGTGGGTTGTGTTCCTGATCTGTGGAGGTTGTAGGTTGTGTTCCTGATCTGTGGAGGTTGTAGGTTGTGTTCCTGATCTCTGTAGGTTGTAGGTTGTGTTCCTGATCTGTGGAGGTTGTAGGTTGTGTTCCTGATCTGTGGAGGTTGTGGGTTGTCCTCCCGTACCTGCACTGTATGTCCTCCTGCAGAGCGACCATCATGGTGAGATGTTGCTCGACCTCGGGCTGGGGGCAGGGGTCACCATCTCTGAGGGGGTCGTGGGTCAGCTTCAGGTCGCTCTCCCAGGGCAGGATGTACGTGTGGCCGTAGTAAAATCCCAGAGGGATCTTTGCTCGAGCGTTTGTGCTGCCGTAGCGACCGATCACCGTGATCTGAGGAGAGAACGGGTCTGCTGAGGTCTTTATTATTAAGTGTTTTTCTGAACAATGACAGATATATATTTATATTTCATCTGTTTTTAATTTAATTTAAGCCACAGCGCTACAGCTCCAAATGAAGCTCATCGAGGTTAGCAGTTCTAAGGGCGGATTTGGAGCCGAGTTTCACGTTTAAAATTCTGATCACGAGTATCATAGCAACCAAAGAGCCAATCAGGAGCGAAGCTGTTGAAGGCCACGCCCCTTCCCGCTCCGCTGGTTTATCAGGGAGCGGGCGCTTAGCAACGCTGTCAATCAAACCTG